>OVBE01001043.1:0-40678 GCA_900406425.1 Iberis pinnata
ATTTTATACACTAAAATTTTATGTTATATTACATATTTTATAAATTATAATTTATTATATACTTAAAACTATTCATAATTTAGTTACTTTTTATTTAAATTAGTAGTCTGCGTATCGACCCGCCAACCCGCAGACAAAAACCCGGTAAATCCGCGGTTCGTGATGGGTCAACCCGCGAAACCCGCCTTTAAATGGACATAAAATCTTTTGTCTAAACCCACCTCATGACGGTCTGTGTTGGACCAAACCCGCAGGTTTTATCCTGTTTTGACACTTTTAGTCATCCTCTATGTGGCAAATTTTGTATTTTGGTCATGTATTTGGAAGAGTGAGGAAAATGATGTCAAACAAACCAAAAAAGAGTTAAAAGATATAAAAACATAGAAAATATTTAACCCACATTTAAAGAAAAATCGTTTTATTGGTAAAGGCAGGAATCAATTTCTTGAACAGGTTATCTCGATCTCTAACTTATTTACGAAAAAACTTGGCTTATTTTTCCTATCTTAGTTTTTCAGAAAATTTTATTTGTTGGATTTGTGGTAAAAAGTCGGTCTAAAACGAATTGAACTGAATACTATATATTATATAAATTGTTTGAATTTTTTCTTATCTAAATTTGAATTCCAATAATTCTAATGGATAAAAATATAAAATTAAGTTTGTAGATCAAAATTAATTTTCTCGAAATATTATATATTATTTAATATGAATACTATACATGATTGAACCCAAAATATTCGATAAAAATTTAATATAAAACATAATATCATCTAGTTACATAATTTATATTTTTACAATAACTCGGCAATATTCTTTGGACATGCTCTTTCTCATTGAAACAGAGAATCTAGATGATGTGGTTCGGGATGTAGCTTCTTGTTTAAATTTTGATTTTGTTCAATGTGTAAAGCCGATTGGGGTGAGAGGGGTTTAGCTCTGCTTTAGAATAGTAATGTAAGGGTTTCTATAATTTCTATGGATAATCGATTGATCGATTGTAAGATTTCTAATGAAGAAGGTTCTTTCTATTATTCTTGCGTCCATGGTCACCCAAACCGACAAATGCGCCATCATTTATGGAAAACTTTACAAAGGTTAGCTACTACTAGAAATGGACCTTGGTTACTCAATGGGGATTTTAATGAAATTTTAAATGCCCATGACACACGTGATGGGAGACCTCGTGAACCTTGGAGTCTTATTGATTTCCAAACAACGGTCGAAGTTTACGGTATTCGGGATTTACCGTTTTTTGGCAATAATATGACATGGGCGGGGAAACAACGTTCTTATACTATTGAGAGTTGGCTAGATCGGGTGATGTGTAATCAAGAATGGCAAGCTCAGTATCCGGCTTCGAATACAACTTATCTTGATATGGTGGAATTTGATCACCGTCGTTCAATTATATGCATTCGTAAATATGTAGAGCGCGGTTTTAAACCGTTCATATATGATAAGCGTTATGAACAAGATTTTAGTTTCTCGTCTATAGTAGCTCGCGGCTTGAATGGTTCTTCATGTAGCCATCGACAATCGATCATGACTCGGATTCACAATTGTCGCCGAGAAATAGCCATATGGCGATCTAACAATAATCAAAATTCTCAAAGACAGATTTTGACTCTTCGTCAGGCCATTAATGAAGCTCAAGCATCACCTAATGTCCCCTTAACCACAATGCATAAAACAAGAGCTTAATTCGGCTTATCACCGAGAGGAACAATATTGGCAGACTAAAAATTGAAATCAATGGTTGAAGTCTGGTGATCTTAGCACCAAATTCTTTCATGCCGTAACAAAAAATAGACGAGCTAAAAATCGGTTGCTAACTTTATTAACAGAGTCTGGAACCATCATTAGTGGCAATCAAAATATGGCGGATCTTGCACAAACATATTTTGTGGATTTATTTCAAAGTAATGGTACGACTCATTCCCAATCTTTTCTAGGCGATATGAATTCGGTTGTTTCCATGGAAATAAACAACGAACTCACTGCACTGGTTACTCCTTTGGAAATAAGATATGCGCTTTTTGCAATTGGTTCTTCTAAAGAGCCTGGACTGGACGGCTTCACTGCTTGTTTCTACCATACATTTTGGGATGTAGTCGGTCATGATATTGTACAGGAAATACAATCCTTTTTTACAATTGGTTCTTCTAAAGAGCCTGGACTGGACGGCTTCACTGCTTGTTTCTACCATACATTTTGGGATGTAGTCGGTCATGATATTGTACAGGAAATACAATCCTTTTTTACAACTAGTCGCTTACCTAAGGGGTGGAACCATACAAATCTGTGTCTAATTACAAAAATAAAAGATCCTCGTTATATGTAGGATTTTAGACTCATAAGTCTTTGTAATGTCTTATATAAGATCATTTCAAAGATTTTGGTCAATCGACTGAAGAAACACTTACCGGGTCTAATATCAGATTCGCAAGCGGCATTTATACTAGGACGTTCAATTTCAGACAATGTCTTAATTGCTCATGAAATGTTTCATGCTCTGTGTTCAACTTCACAGATAGCTTCAAACTATATGGCAGTTAAGACTGATATAAGTAAGGCTTACGATCGACTGGAATGGAATTTTTTACGAGATATTCTTACCAAGAAAGGATTCTCATCAGTTTGGATAAGTTGGATACTTGAGTGTGTTAGTACAATGTCTTTCTCTGTTCTTATAAACAGGAGTCCATATGGTGATTTTCAACCAAAAAAAGACCACGTCAAGGTGACTCTTTGTCACCGTATCTATATATCATATGTGTTGATGTCGTCAAGCTCCAATGATCAACCATCTTTTCTTTGCTGATAATTCATTATTTTTCCTCAAAGCTGATAATGCTAACAGTCTAAAGCTGAAAGAAATATTTGATCAATATGGTCAGTTGATAAACTTTGAGAAATCAAATATCACCTTTGGGAATAAGGTTTTTGAACATACCCGGGAATGGATAAAATCTAAGTTGAGTATTGATAAGATAGGGGACAATGGTAAATATTTAGGGTTACCGGAGCAGTTTGGTCGGCGGAAAACCGAACTCTTTTCCTACATTTTGGATAAAGTTCAAAAACGAATTTCAAGATGGCAATGTCGCTATTTATCGCCAGCGGGGAAGGAAAATACTTTTAAAGAGTATAGCCATGACAATGCCAATATATTCCATGAAGTGTTTCCGTCTACCATCAGCGATTACTACTGAAATGAATAGTCTTATGTCCAAATTTTGGTGGGGAGGGATTTCAACCCATCGAAAGATGTCTTGGATGTCATGGCGGAAATTACAATATCCTAAAACTTTAGGAGGTTTAAATTTTTGGGATTTGAACAGTTTTAATCAGGCTATTCTTGCGAGCCAAGCTTGGAAGATTTTTCAAAACCCACGTTCGCTAGCTCGGTTTCCCGAGCTCGTTATTATAAAGATGGTGTTTTCTTAAATGGAAGACCTACATCTCGTTCATCATATGGTTAGAGCTCTATATGTTATGGAAAAGAACTGCTAAAGAAAGGTTTACGCGCAGACTTAGGCGATGGTTCGTCAATTCAAATGAGATATGAGCCCTGGTTACCCACTGATCCTCCTCGGCCAGCTAAAATATTTTCAACAATGTCCTTAGAGTTACCAATCAAAACACTATTCAATACACATACTAATACTTGGGACGATGACAAATTAACTCGTCACATAATTCCAGCTGATCAGGAGATAATCAGAAAGATCTATATACCACATTTTCCCATTCCAGATCGTTATCTTTGGCATTATACTAGTCATGGTGCTTACATTGTTCGATCGGGATACCGGCTGGCAATTGCCAATGATACGTTTGATACAATCTCAATACCACCGTTATTTACTGATGATGCGCTGGCAGCTCAAATATGGCATCTACCTATAGCTCTGAAATTGAAGCATTTTGTTTGGCGTTTGTGCTCAAATGTGTTACCAACTTTCAGTACGCTATCATATAGACACATTACCAACCAGAAACAATGTCTACGCTGCTGTAGTACGAATGAAACATCAAACCACCTATTCTTTGAATGTCCTTTTGTTGCTGGGGTGTGGCGCTATATGGGATTACAATTCCCTTCCTTATCGGATACAACTCTTTCTTTATTGGAGAAGGTTAAATCTTTGATACAACTAACACACTCCACATTGATTCTTTTGAACTCTCGTTTAATACCATTTTGAACTCTATGGTATATTTGAAAGGCCCGAAATAATCTCGTATTTAACCGCCAACAAACCGACTTTCATACTTTGGGAGGACGAGTTATGCGTGAAGTAAATGCCTGGATACAAGCTACTACTTTTCAATCATATAGTCATCACCAAAGTAGCGTTCCGCCACGTGCAACAACATGGTCTCCACCACCAGAGTCATGGTTAAAGTGTAATTTTGATGTGTCACATCATCATGAGACTTCTTTTTCGGGTATATGTTAGATTTTACGGGATGACCGCAGACGTTTTAAACACTATGGACATCAGCGTTCTTATGGCCGACATACAACTATGGAAGCGGAACTGACTGCATTAATGTGGGCAATGGAATGCATCATGAATCTAGGCTATAATAAGGTGTTATTTGAAGGCGATAATCATGGGAACGACATTTTTAGAATATCTGCTATCAATTCTACTCCAGAGAAGCAAATATTTGTGCTGATTTTTTAGCAAAATTAGCAATTTCTCATTTCCAAAGTTGTATTATGTATCATAGTTGTCCATTATTATTACAAACTATTGTAAATTCCGATTTTTTTATGATTGAAAATTGACGTTAAAAAAAAAAAAAAAAAAACAAAGGTTATGTCATGAATTGTAATCCGGTTTGACCAATTCCGGTTAAAGTAGAACCGGAGCTGAGACCATCATCAAGTTCTTCACTTTACACCAAAACCCTAACAAAAGCTTCTGGAGGCGCCCAAGCTCAGTTTCCATGGCGATCCATCTCGCTAAACCTAAACAAAGGTTACATTCAAATCCATCTCTTATTCATCTTTTCTCAACTTCCTCCTCATCTCCTCAAAACAATAACGAATCTAATGAACAATCTCCTCAATCACCATCTTCTTCACCTTCATCGGATTTCAAAGGCTCTTCATACTTCAGTAGTATGAAAAACATTCTGAAACAAAAACCTCAAGATGGAAGGAGACAGTTCACTAGATTCGATGCTACACCTTCATTTTCCGGTAACCAAATCGGAGGTGATTCTCTTAATATAAGAAAGAATCTAAACGAGTTTAGACGTAGATCAGTAGCTCCTCCGGCGATGGAGTTACAAGATCTTTACAAACCGAAATCCGAATTCGAAGGTAAACGTTTTGAAAACATTAAAGAACATTTAAGGAATATGAGATCACCACAAGGAGGTAATAGTGAGATTAGATTGAGTAGTTTATCAAGTCTTACGAAGACGAAATCAAATGAAAATGTTAGTTTAAATCTATTTGGAGAAGAAAAGAAATTGCCTATGACTGTATTTGGAGATGAAATTGAAGAAGAGAAGAAGAAAGAAGAAGAGATTAAATCTGAGTTTATTAGACCTTATCATACTAAAGAATTGGGAGATATGTTGAGATTGTATAGACCAGAAGGTGAGAAAGAAGAAGGTTGGTTCTCATTACATGAATTGAATCAGAGACTTATTAAGCTTAGACAAGTTGAAGTTGAATCAGTTCAGAAACCTAAGAAAGGATTCGCCTTTGAGGATTTGAAATTTGGACAACAAACCAAGAACAAGAATGGTGAGAAAAATCACAAAGCTTGTTTGTTCAAACTCTCTCTATTGATTGTTTTTATATGATTCAAGTTATTGAATTGGAGAATTTTGCAATTGGTTGTTGATATGTGTTGTGATGTACAGTTATAAATCCTAACCTTTTGGACATTTTAAACGCTACACCAAAGTATTTGCTTGAGCCTCCAAAAGAGGAGCTTGTTGAAACTGTAAGTCTTTTTTCTTCTTCTTTCATTATTGGTTATTTGCTTGCAACCATATGATGAGAATGTTTGGCATTGATTTCGAAAATTCAAATGCAGTATTTCCACCCTGATAACATGTCTTCTGCGGAGAAAATGAAGATCGAGCTTGCTAAGGTCAGAGATGAGTTCAAGATGTCTGAATCGGATTGTGGTTCTGCGCGTGTTCAAGGTAAATTCATCATATATATGTCTGTTTTATCTAGGGGTGGACATTGGGTTTGTTCGGTTTATTCGGTTTTTTTTCTTCTTTTTGTGCCGAATTGAACCCAATAAAAGTTTGGTTCGGCATTCGGTTTGTTCTGTTCGGTTTTTCAGTTTTATTGTTCGGTTTATTTGGTTCGAAAATCTTAATTTCGTTCAAATTTTAGCTAATTTTCGGTTTTTCGGTTTATTCAATTAATTTTAGCTAGTTCGGTTCGGTTTGATTAATATAGTGTAAAATAATATTGTTGGCGAACCGAACCGAAAACCGAACTAAAATAAAAAGGTTCCCGATTGAACCGAAATAATCAAACCAAATTTGGTTCGGTTTTTCAGGTTTATAGTTCGGTTTATTTGGTTTGAAAATCTTAATTTCGTTTAAATTTGAGCTAATTTTTGTTTTTTATTTGGTTTTTTTTTCGGTTAATATAGTGTGAAATAAAATTGTTGCCGAACTGAAAACCAAACTAAAATATAAAAAAATTTCCGAATTGAACCGAAATAACCAAACTAACCGAACTTAATTCGGTTCAGTTTAAATGGCCAGCCCTAGTTTGATCTATCAAAGAGGATATGGCTTTGTTGGTGTTGTGTACATTGTTACATCTTACAAGTGTTTGCTTGTTTGTCGTGTAGTTGCGCAACTAACTACTAAGATCAAGCACTTATCCTCTGTTCTGCATAAGAAGGTAAACATTCAAGTCCTTTTTTATATGTACTAGAAATGGTAAGCTTAATCTTGAGAACCTTAAATATAGGACAAGCATTCGCGAAAGGGACTTATCGCAATGGTGCAAAGACGGAAAAAACTACTAAAGTATATGAGACGAACAGATTGGGACTCTTACTGCATTTCACTGTCGAAACTCGGCCTTCGTGACAATCCAGATTACAAGTTTTAAACATTCCAAATTTATATGAGTACACAAGTGACACTATGAATTTTGATATGAGTACTCTCTTTTCATTTTGGTAAAAAGAGATTGTGGGTCATTCATGCTGTTTAGGCAAAATAGATTAATATTGTGTGTTTGAAATTTATAATAATATTACATAAAGTTGACTCTACCCAAATGATATAAAAAATGTAAAGGTGAATAATCATTTTTTATTGTTTAAAGAGATTCCAATAATATAATTGTAATAAAATTTAAATTTTGGTTCAATTGCCAAAACCTTATGGATTATATAGTTCATTCCAAAATTTTAGTAAAATATAATCAAAATTTTATCTTTAATTTAGAACTAGAACACACTTATAAAGTATTTTAATATTAATTATATTATTAATAATGTTTAAATATGACACACCAGCATTATTTTACCCCTTGTGATGTTAAATTTTGTATTCTAACAGAAATTTAAAGATGGTGAAAAAAAAAAAACAGAAATTTAAAGATGTTAATGGAAAACTCAAGCTTCTTGTGTTCTGCAACTCTCTCTCTCTCTATCTCTCTCCACATTTCCACGTCTTATCACCACGTCCTGGTAGTTTCTCTCTCTTAATCCACTCTTTTGGTTCCACATTTTCCATAAACAACGAAGATCAAACACTGTTTTGTCTCATACTCTAAACTCTCTCTCTTGCAAGATTTTAAAACCAGACAAAATAAAAAAATGTGTCTCCTTTATCATTTCTTCTTTCTACTTCTGTGTTTCTTCTTCTTCTCTGTGATTAAATCAGAAGAATCTTCCATTGTTTTTGTTTCCCAAGAAATCCCTCTTTCTCAAACTTCTCCACAATTACAAGCTCAATCTCCAGGTAAAGTATCAAAATTCGAGCTACTGATTTGAGTGTATGGGTCTTACTAGTTCTTCAAGTTACTAAATTGGGTCACCAAAAGGAATCAAATTTAGTTGAATTGATACTATTTTGAGGAAGAAAAATGAAAACTTTTTGATAATTAGGCAAAGAATGAAGAAAAGTTCACATTTTTAAAACTTTGCTTGTTCTCAGGACCTCCCATTGTTGAAGTGGTGATTCGTGAGGACTTGAACAAGAAGATACTTATTGCTCTAATAGTTTCATCAACTCTCCTTTGTATCACAATTATGTTTCTTCTCTATCTTCTTCTATGGAGGTACAGAAATCTCAAGAATAGCTTCACTGGAATCAATCGAAAATCTGGTATTTAAAGTTTATATCTTCACATTGTCTCCAAGTTTAAGTCTTGATTTTGTTATGCTTATAGTACTTTGGTTTATCTGAAGATTCATTCAAGACTGTATCTTCGAAACCGATTGTACACAAGATTGATTCTGTGAATTTGTATGAATATCAATCGCTGGAATCTGCAACAAACAAGTTTAATGATAGTAATGTATTGAGCCAAAGTGAGAGTGGATGTCTTTATAAAGCTTGTCTTGATGAAAAGTCTTATGTCACTGTGAAGAAACTTGATAGTGATAAGGAGACGGACATTGAAAAACAGTTTGAGGTTTGATTAGTTTGAACCATGAACTAGTCTCATTTGATAAACCATAACTTCGGTTTTCGTTTCGGTTTCTTGATTGCAGAATGAGGTAGATTGGTTAGCTAAGATCAAACATCAGAACATAATTTCTCTATTGGGGTTTTGCGTATATCGTCAAACAAGATGTGTTGTATATGAGATGATGCAGAATGGATCTTTACAGAGTCAGTTACATGGTAAGAGATATAATTGAATCTTTTTGACATCTTTAATTGATTGATTGATTTTTCTATCTTTTGGGTATTCTTTTTAAGGACCTAGTCAAGGTTCAAGGTTAACTTGGCAGCTTAGGATGAAAATAGCAGTTGATATAGCACGGTAAAGTGCATTTCATCGATAATATGTCGCAGTTTTATTCGATCTTCAAGCAAGTTTCTTTTCTTTTTACAGAGGATTAGAGTATCTTCATGAGCATTGTCATCCTCCTGTACTTCATAGAGATTTGAAATCGTCTAATATCCTTCTAGATTCTGATTTCAATGCAAAGGTAAAAAAGAGGAAGAACAAAAGTTACTTACTTCATTGTTGAACTATAAGTGTAATGATCTATTGCCACATTTTTGCTTCTCTTCAGATATCAGATTTTGGATTTGCTACAGTGATGACAATGCAGAACAAAAGCCAGAAACTTCATGGAACATTAGGAAACAGAGCTTCCGAGTATCTTCTTGATGGTAATGACATTGATAAATGCATCAAGCTAGCTCACATTTTGATCTTATCTTTTCAACTTTCAGGGAAAGTTACAGACAAGAATGATGTTTACTCTTTTGGGGTGATTCTCCTTGAACTTCTCCTCGGGGTCGAGCAACCATTATCCGAGGCAGAATCCATAGTCACTTGGGTACATTAAAATGAGAAACTTCCTTAAGAAAGTCTTAACCTTTATCTCTGGTTTATGATATTTGTTTATCTTTATTGATCAGGCTGTACCTAAGCTAAGTGATAGAGCTAATCTCCCAAACATCTTGGATCCTGCAATAAAAGGAACCATGGACTTAAAGCATCTCTATCAGGTCAGCTTCATCAAAATCTCTCATTTGTTTTCCTTCACATAGAATAGATTTCAATTTGATTTTGAATTGAATCCAAACAGGTTGCTGCTGTTGCTGTATTATGTGTACAGCCTGAGCCAAGTTACAGACCACTTATAACCGATGTCTTACACTCACTCATCCCTCTTCTACCTCTAGATCTCGGTGGATCACTGCGAATTGTATAAAAACAACAAACAAATTTCCACTTTTGAATCGTATCTTGCATGTCAATGTCAATTTCAATGTGATTTTTTTTGTTTTTCAATTGGTTCTTCAGCGAAAGTAAAAAGTACCTAAGAAGAAATCAGACTATAGGAATCAAATCTCATTTTCTGCCAGTTGCTACTCTTGGCTTAGCTTTAACCTCGGTTTCCTGCGGTTCAATCAAACACAGTATGATTGGTAATATGATCTTGTTTATGAGTGAAGCAACTAAAAGCACACAACAAACCTGTGGTAGGTGCAAGAAAATACTGTTTTTCGCAGTTGCTGGATTGTGATTCTCTGCACCTTTGCTCCAGTCATAGCAAGACTATCATACATACAAACAAAAACCACTCTTTCGATTTAACATCAGTGCTTCTATACTAAAGTGAAACCAAAGAAGATAGAGCTTACTGCATATGCATATATTGATCCATCATGGTTGAATGAACTGCAAGTTATTGGCTGATTGCACCTTGACATGGCCTTAAGTCGTTGTTTACTATCCTTGTCCCAGAAATTGAAACTACCATCGGAACCAGCAGTGGCAAAAGTCCCTTGTACCTTCAAATATACAACTCAGACATTTAAGTCAATGCTCACAGTTTCATGGTGTTGAAGCAGCTATTAGTACCGGGTGGAAGTTCAGGGTGTTGACAGAATATATCTCATTGCCATCTCTGTGGCATTTGAATGTGAAGTTTTTGCTCTGTTGAGAATCATCCAGATGATGGACACCAACACGCCCTTCAATTGAACCAACCTATAGATAGGATCCATAGATGTAACTATTAAAATAACTTGCTACAAGAACTTCTCAAGATTGAAAAGGAACGTGTAATATAATTATAGCGTATGAAAGCATGACAATGTTTGACCATTCCTCTACACTGAATTAACCAAACCGCAATAGAAAAGATAAGACATACCAAAAATCCTTGCTGATCAGGAAAGGCAGTAACACACCTTGTCTGGTACTTCAATGGGGATGGTATTCTCTTGAACTCGGTCTACAATTTACCAAATTAAAAAAATGCACAGTTAGTCTGATGGTCAAAAATCTTTAATAGCTCAGAAGATCGAAAGACTTGATCTTTTTTAGGACAGGATACATGCTTATCTAAAGATAATCTCTATGGAAAGCATGGAGAGAATCTAACCTGAGGATTTTGCAAGTTAAAGACTATCAGATTTCTATCTGCAGTTCCAACAACCATCAGAGGATGTTTCACAGACAATGCATAACATTTATCTGGAAGCTGTTGGGTATGCACAGGAGTTTGCTGTCTTGTGTCCCAATATCTACAAGGAAACACAAGATACATTGTTATATATACGTTAAGCATCAAATAGTTATATTAGTCAGGCAATTACATCAAATAAACAATCATTATTACCTCAATGTTTTATCCCAGCTTCCGGTTACAAGGAGATTCATTCCTGGTATCCAGGCCATGTCTACAATAGGAGCATCATGCATAGCAACAGTTACAGGTTGACCACCTGACAATAAAGGCCACATTTTTGCTTGCTTATCACATCCCCCAGTAAAGACTGTGGTTCCATCATCTTTCCAAGCAGAGCATAAAACCTTCCTCACGAAAAAAGAAGCAGTATAGTCATCAGACTCTTAGCCAAATCAAGAGAAAGATAGAAAGCAAACAGCATATTACCGGCTGATCATGTGATATTGATGCCTTTGGAGCACTAGCTAAAGAGGTTCCACTACGGGAAATTTCCCAACATCTAACCTGTAATAAAAGAAGCAAACTCAAACATTTCAGAGGGTGAATCCACTAAGTCATGACTAAAAAGTAAGATTTAAAGCTTTCAAAAACAGAAAAACCTGATTGTCCCATGAAGTAGCTACAAGTATATCAGCTCTTGGACTAAAACTTAAGCTTGAAATAGAATCAGTAGGTGATGGAGTAACCTGAAGGATAATCAAAAACATTGTAAAATTGATACAACCATCACAAGTACTCATCCAACACAATAGTACTAACATGGATTTTGGGAGCAATATGACAAGGTTAAGACTTTCTGAGACTACAATTTGGCTTCATAGATCAATCATAGATACATTACAAACAAAAATCTCACAACAAGTGAGCCTAAGCAAGAAAGAAACACTAAAATCAGAAATCTCTCCCACTAACATTTCGTCAAGATCTTAATAATTTGAAGAACATACAAAATGGTTATAAGAGACTCATGGATTAGATCAACACAGTAAATACAAAACCTCGATAAGAAAATCGCGAAGAAATACCTCGTAGGATTTATTAGGGTTAGTGTTCGTGGAAGCCGAAGCACCAAAGGTAGCCATTAGCAAAAGGCGAGATCGGAAAACAGTAAAATGTTGAATTAAGGAGACAGAATACAATTTAGTAATGGTACTTCATCAGCTGAGAAACTATAAATGAGAATGTAGAAACCTGAAGAGGAAGTTTCGTCGGAGATAGAATTTTCCGGGCCGAAGAGGAGGGAAAACGAAGAATTTATCAAACGCTGAATTTTATAATAATAAAATATATAGAAAATGGGCCTACTTGTTGGACTTATTACGGGCCTAATTTAATATGTTTTATTAATATATGGATAGCAGTTCAAACCGAATCGGGGCGGATCGGCCAATGGATCCTAATAGTTTTTATTTTTATAATCCATGGGCAAATAATATATAAAGAAAATTGGTTGAGATAATTTATTAAAATGATATTTTCCTAAATAAGTATTTTTTTTGGTCATCCGATGAGTTAATATTAGGGTTGGACGTTCGGATATCTGAACCCAATCGAGTTCGAATTTTCGTGTTTTCGAATTTTGGATTTTTGACTATAGAATCCGTTAAGGTGTTTTAGGACTTCGATTCGAATTCGGTTCGAATTCGGTTCGGTTATCTTCGGGTTCAGTTCGGTTTGAGATCGGATTTTTGGGTATGTCAGATTTTTGATTCGGTTTCGGATTGTAATCGGATAAAAATATTTGAAATGATTTGAAATGACCTGAAATAAAAGTATATTATTCAATACCTAATATGCAAAGTATTTTAGATATTTAACCAAATGAGTATGACAACAACACTAAAAATGATATTCAAAGTGATATTGTTTCACATGATCGATCTGCACTATATGAATTACGAAACTATGAACTTAAAAATGTACATATAAAATTTGACTATAAAATTGAAAAACGTACAAGACATGGCGAACTCTGCACTATAATAATTCTTGCTTAAATTGTATAACTGAATGCATAATCCAAAAAACCGAAAAAACTCATTTATTTCTATAACTTATGACATTTTTCTTTCTTTTCTTAAATAGTATAGGTTTCACATATAAATGCTTGAGATATTAACGACATTAGATTTAAAATAAATTATACTTTTGATTTAAATATATGAAACTTAGAGTTTGACCCAAAAAAGAAACTTAGAGTTAATAAATTAGTTTGGTTATTTTCGAATATCCAAAATTAGTTTGGATATATCCGATCGGATTCGGTTATCCGAACCAAACAATTATATTATCCAATCGGTTATTTTACAACATTTGAACCCGATTCGAATATGACTTTTCGGATCGGTTTGGGATTCGGGTTCGGATCTTGGATATTATGCCCACCCCTAGTTAATATTAATATGAGATTTACAACGAATATACAAACCATAAGTCCAAAGCGTCCGATTAACAAAGTTTAGATTCTTAAGAAAACAAAATCTGACAAACAAGAAATTTAGCCCGAGAAACGGGAAATTTAGCCCGACATAACGATAAATAGAAAGATACACAATTAACTAAAAAACATAAATTGAGGAATTGTATCAAAATCATCCATCTTCAAACATTTATACTTTTAATAGCAATCTGGAAAGCGTAGAAGATGACCAAATATGGAAGCTTCACCAAACAACCAGCTAAACACGTCCTCTATTGAAAATTGTAGACTTTAGAAGATAAGAGTTTGCACTTCTATTAAAAGCTGAGAGGAAATTACTAAGATAACTAGCAAAACCGCAGATACAACCAAAAAGGGGTGAGACGACAATGCGACCAACAACGTTAGAAAGAAGAGAGAGATAAATCAAACCTCTACCAAATCTGATACTTGATTCTTGTATAGGAAACTCTAAGAGCCACCTAAACGATTCTCCTGGAAGGAGAAGGATGCGATCCGAACCAGATCTTCGAAAACAAACGTCGAATAGCAGGTAGACGAGACCCAAAACCTCATATAGACAAAACAAAAGCAAACAAAAAGAGCAAACCACCTCCTTGAACCACAACCTAGAGAGAGCAGATCTATTCTACCAAACCCCAATGAAAGAAGGAGACTAACAACTCGACGTTGGCTAAGCCGGAGAAGGAGAACCGTCAATGGTGAAGACGACGCAATCCTCCTGCCAAAAACCCAAAACTACACCAAGAGAGGAGGAGATTGATAGGTTAGCATCTATTTTGGCTAAGATGAAGACCAAAGGAAGGAACACTCTAAGAAGGAAGAGACAAGGCTTGATATGTAAAAGTGGTTAAAGACAATCACATAAGAGATATGAAGAAGAGGACCAGAGACTCTGCCTGGTCCAGAGTATAAGTAAATAAAGAAGAGAGTAGTAAAAAAAATTATTAATTTTATTTTCTATTTAAGGTGAACATTAGTGGTTATCGAAAATATGTAAAATATTTGCATTAAGATTTTACTTTATTCTTTCTCTCTTTTTCTCTGTTCTTTCCATTTTCTCGTGTTCTTCTTCTAATTCTTCCCCTTTTTCACTTATGGATCTATCAAGTTGGTATCAGAAAAATGATCATGGCGCCAAAGACATACCCTAATATCCTGCAAGAGCTACAAAGAAAGATCGCTGGGTTGAAGATTCTCGTGGAGAAGATGTCTCGGTCATTGACGGAGATCAGAACCGTGGTGACGGAGCTTCGGAATGGACTACAACATAATGAATCTCAACACCAAGCAACAGCAGAGAAACACCATCAGATACTGGAACATTAGAAGTGGGTTACCGGAACCCTCACGCGCTTGATGGAAAGACCATACCTTGGAGGAAATGGGTCACGAGTCACTATGGATGGGTCCAGAAGTATCTCAAGTGCAGATAAAGGAAAATGGATTTTGCCTCCTCCAAGCTTGAAGATCCCATCCAAATCACCCTATTTTAGTTTCCCAATGGGCGTGGAAGGAAATCAAAGTTCACCTAGGAATACAATGCCATTACTTGAGTTCACTGGTGAGAGCGCAGAAGACTGGGTTTATAGAGTTGATAAATATTATAGGGTAAATCAAACAGAAGAAGCGGACTAGATGGAGATGGTCGTAGTTGCGTTGAGAGGGTTTTCCCTCACTTGGGATAGATGGAGCCAAGACCGGGCTCAAATCAAAGACTGGGAGGATCTCAAAACTTGGATCAGGAGCAGGTTCAAGAGAAGCTATGACGGAGGGTCTATTTTCTGTCAAGCGATTAGACAAAAATAAGAAGGTATTGTTGAGGAATATCATAGACAATTTGAAGAGTTGACGGTATCAGCTCCGTACATTCTCAACAAATTCTTGGAGGAATTTTTTCTTCATGGCTGAAACAACACATACAAGACCAAGTTATTCGCTACTATCATGTGGGAATGGATGAGATAGTTGACATCACACTTATGACCGAGGAACAAAAGACACATAATCTACAAAACCGTCAATCATTCCAGAGAACTAACCCAGCTCCCGCCATTCATGACTCTAATTGAATATGGAACCAAGGATCTTTTGGTTCACCGGAGAAATGATATGAACCAAATCAGAAAAAGGTGTGGAAACATATGGGAAACTGAAGATTTATTTCAAGTGTGGGGATCTTTGGGATCCAAGCCATTGCTGTCAAGCTAAAGGATTCAGATATTTGGCCCTTAAGGAAGATTAAGAAGCAGGGGATGATAAAGAGGTTGCTTTGGAAAAGAATGAAGAGTGCCCCAAAGAGGATGAGATACAAGAGCTACTCGGTGTATCAATGAACTTCATGGCTGGCTTAATGTATGAGAGGTCAATGAGGATGAGAGGTACTTTTTCAAGACAGGAGTTATCATTCTCATCGATTCAGGTGCAACCAGTAATTTCATTACTCGGGACATAGCAAACTGGTGCAGCCTAGAGATCGATGGCAGTTGTAGGTTCGGCGTGGTTGTAGGAAATGGACAAATTATCTCTACTACGGGAATATGTGAAAATGTCTTACTCCATGTGCAGGGAGCCCAAATTAGAATGCGTTTCCCTGTTTTTGAATTAGGCACCACCGATATAGTGTTGGGATATGCGTGGTTAACCACCTTGGGAGGCACGTATATCAACTGGGGAAGTCACAAATTGAGATACAAGGAGGAATCGCAGTGGATCACCCTCCAATAGACCCATCACTAGAACATTCACAAGTTTCTTTGAACTCGATGGAGAAATTAGCAAAGAAAAGAAATGTGGTATATTTATTGGAACTATCTGAGTTGTTTGAAAGCAACTTAACAACTCAACACGAGGGTGTTCAATCACAATTATTGGAACTGTTGAAAGAATTTAAGGTGGTTTTTGAATTGTCGTGAGGGCTGCCTCCATGTCGAGACGAGACAAGGAACACATTATTACACTCAAGGAGTGAGATGAACCGGTCAACCTTTGACCATATAGATATATCTTTGCATAGAAGAATGCGATTGAAGGGCTAGTTCTAGAGATGTTAGAGGCACAAATAATCAGGTCTAGCATCAGCCCTTATTCCAGTCCGGTATTGCTGGTGTAGAAGAAAGATGGTGGATGGCGGTTTTACATCGACTACCCCGTACTCAATAATATCTCAGTGCCGAAAAGATATCTCATTCCGATTATTGAGGAGTTGCTCGATGAATTACAAGGGGCGACAATTTTTTCTAAGTTTGATCTCAAATCAGGCTATCATTAGATAAAAGTGCAGGAGAAAGACATTTCAAAAATGGCTTTGCAAACTCACGAAGGGCACTACAAATTCCGTGTGATGCCTTTTGGTCTTACGAATGCGCCAGTCACTTTCCAATCAATTATGAATGAAATTTTTTTCGGATTTCTTCGAAAATTTGTGTTGGTGTTCTTGGACGACATTCTTGTTTACAGTAAGAACTTCAAGGAACATTTAGAGCAGCTCCGAGAGGTGTTGAAGGTGCTGCAACAAAACATATTTTATGCTAACTAGAAGAAATGTGAATTTGGCAGGCGGCAGATTATTAAAAAAAATGGGTTCAAATGGAATACAGAAGCTGATGCAACCTTTGTAGTGCTGAAGAAAGCAATGACTACCTTTCTGGTATTAGCTTTATGATGACTCTATATTTTCATGGTTTTTAGAAGTCGTTTAGCATCAATTTTAAGGTCTTTAGGTGTGCATATATCACATTTATAGTTGTTTTTAGCAAGTTTGTGATTTTTAGGGATTTTTTCACTAGTATTCGTATATGCACGCATTTTGGAGATTTTTCAGGACTTTCAGGAGCTTTCAGGACGAATTGTGAAAATTCAGAAGAGGAAAGGAAAATGTGTCGAATGGACCAACACAAGGGCTGGATCGATCCAGCTTCACCATCAGATCGATCCATGCAACATTCTGGATCAATCCAAACTCAACTTGGACCGATCCCACCTATCAAGCCACATTCAACTTGGATCCCACGGATCGACCCCACCTAGCAGCCAGCTCGATCCATCTCTCAGCCGTGTACTCGCCTCGACCTAGCCCAGCTCCAACATTCGGATCGATCCACTACAACCTTGGATCGATCCCACTCTCGAGCCAACTTCACCATTGGATCGATCCACACTCCAACCTTGGATCGATCCAACTCTCAAGCCAACTTCAACCTTGGATCGATCCCATTCAAGCCACCTAAAGCTCGGATCGATCTCAACCCCAACATGGATCGATCTCCTCCTCAGCTCGGATCGATCTTCTTTTTGGCTCGGCCTCGGCTCAAGCTCCGACCCGACCAAATCAAATTTGGAATGGACCTGACCCAAGCTAATGGTTAGTTTTTGTCTTTTGTGCGTTTTAGGGCTTTTCTCTGAACACTATATAAGCCCTAAAGCGCCTCCTTTTTAGGAAGTTCTGTTTTTGTTTCCTTTTTAGATTTTTGTCTTATGTTTCTTTTTCCCTTGTTGTTCTTGGTGTTCTTGGTGTAAAAACCCAGAATCCTTTAAGTTTTTATGCTAATCTACTGTTTTCTTTTACTTTCATGCTTAGTTTTAGATTGTTATTTATGTGGTGCATTTTGTCTTCTGTTTTTCATCTTAATCTTCTGTTTTAGCTTTGATCATTTTCTGGGTTTGTTACTGTTTCATTGTTGTTCTTACTTTATGGGTTTGAGTTCTTTTTGTTCTTGCTGTTCTTCATAGTTTTACTTTGATCATAATGTTTAGCTTTGGAGTTGTGATTTCTGTTTTTTCATGCTTTCATATCCATGAGTAGTGAGTAGTTTCTTTAAGTTCCTGAGGATGGGGTCGACTAGGGTTGATGTCCTTATCTTACCTTAACACCTAAGCTTGTTTGCATATAGATCCCTTCTGTTTCATTGTGCTTAATGTTGGTTTCTTTCACGCCAATCAAAATATGATCTTGGGCATTCCAGCATCCGAAAAGTGTTCAATGGAATGCATGATCATGGTGATTTCAGAGATTTGCTCATCCTTACGTAAGGCCTTAGATGCTTAGGATATGTATCTCAGCCTAATGGGTTAGATGACTAGGGGGATTTTTGGCTTTAGTAGGTTGGTTCTTTATGCCTTATAGGTAGTGTACCGTTAACGGGAGTTAAGTCTGGTGATTGCTTAGGTTGGTTCCATTTATCAAGGGATTGGACTTGATTGCATATGAATCTACTGTCTAGGTGATAGCTCATTGTTTTAGGTATGTTAGGTGCTTAGGTAGATTGGGATGGATCTCTGGTTGATTATCCTTTGTCTTTAGGAACTACTTTACATTTGATTTCATCTTTACCTTCTCTGCTTTTTCCATTGTTTTTACCTTTTGCCCTTTTTAGCTTCTTATGCATTTTGTTTCTGTTTATGCATCTTTAATTCTTTGCATTCTCTTTTTACTTAGGACTTGTTAGAAACCCCCCCCCCCCCNTCTGCTAGTATCTCACCCATTTGGATTGACACCTCATCTATACTACAACGCATGAGTATGATGGGGAATTGATCTATGTGAGAAAAAATCTCACTATCACTTTACCAAATTTTCAAAAGCCATTTGTGCTAGAAATCGGGGAACAGAATAGGGGTTGTCCTGCCACACGAACGGAGACCTGTGGCATATCTCAGTCAAGGGTTCTCGTAGAAAGGGCGCGCAAAATCAGTTTATGAACCAAACTTCTCGCGATGTTTCTGGAAGTACACGTTGGAGACACTATTTGTCCATTCAGAGATTCACGATTAAGAACGAATCAAAAAAGCTTGAAACACTTACTTGAAAAGGGTTTATGACTCGAGAGAAACAACGTTGGGAAACAAAATTGCTCGGGCTGGATTTTGTCATTGAATACAAACCTGGAAAAGAGAACTTGGTGGCTGATGCTTTGTCATGTAAGGCACCTGTGGAGCACTTATTCCAACTAATATTTTATGCCCCTTTCTCATTCAGTCCAGAGGAGTTACAGGAACAATTGCCGAAGGACAAGACGTTACAGACAATACTGAATGAGCTAGAACATGATAAGAATGCACACCCAACTTACAAAATACATGGTGGCCTTCTTTATCACAAAGGGCGAGTGGTCCTTCCCAAGGATTCACCTTTCATTCCTCAAGTGTTTTGAAAATTTCACGCAAGTAGCATAGGTGGGCATGAAGGATTTTCGAAAAAAATTAAGAGACTGGAGAAAGAAGTGAATTGGAAGGGAATGCGCAGTGATGTTCGCAGATACATTGAAGCTTGCGCCACATGCCAAAAAAATAAGTATTCTACTTTGTGCCCTGCCGGCTGTTAAATCCTTTACCGATTCCCCAACAGGTCTGGGCGGAGATAAGCATGGACTTCATTGAGGAACTTCCAAAATCGAGCGAGTATGACATTATCCTAGAATGCCCATTTCATCGCTCTATCACACCCGTTCTCGGCCAAGGATGTGGCTACGAAATTCATATCCGAAGTGGTGCGCCTTCATGGGTTTCTGGAGTCTATAGTTTCGGACCGTGACAAAGTTTTCTTGAGCCATTTTGGGTTGCACTGTTTCAGTCCCAAGGAACACATTTACGTTGTAGTTCGGCGTATCACCCTCAAACCGACGGATAAACCAGGGATGTGAATCGATATCTTGTAACCTATTTTTGTTGTTTTGCAGGTATGAAGCCCGCAACATGGGCTCGTTGTTACCATGGGCAGAGTATTGGTATAACACATCCCATCATTCACCGATAGGACCCACCTCGTTCAAGGTATTATATGGCAGAGATCCACCAAAGCTCCCGAAATTCCAAGATACTCCCACAAAAATTCGTTGGTGGATGACACTATAAAGGACATGGACAAGATTCTAGATAATTTAAGGGAACATTTGGTAAAATCCCAATAGCAGATGAAGAAGTCCGCTGATAGACACCGTAGAGACCTAATGTTTGAAGTTGGAGACTGAGCATACATCAAACTTAGACCTTATCGACAGAAGACTGTGGCTGCTAAACGTAACGAGAAGTTAGCTCCACGGTTTTTTGGTCCCTACGAGGTTGAACGACAGATTGGTCCCGCAGCCTATCGTCTTCATCTACCTTCCACTAGCACCATTCATCTGATGTTCCATGTTTCACAACTCAATCGAGTTGTTCCTTTGTGACAGGAGGCCCATCATTTACTACCTCACCTTTTAAATGATTTGGAATGGTTTGTAGGTCCCCTACATGTTCTGGCGATAAGACGTTCACTATTCCATGATGGAGCTGAAGTGTTAATACAATGGGAAGGAGATGAAGACCAAAGGAAGGAACACTCTAAGAAGGATGGGACAATGCTTGATCTGTAAAAGTGGCTAAAGACAATCGCATGAGAGATATGAAGAAGAGGACCAGAGTATTAGTAAGTAAGGAAGAGAATAGTATAAACAATTATTAATTTTATGTTGCTATTTAAGGTGAAATGTTTGTCGAAAACATATAAAATATTTGCATTAAGCATTTGCTTTATTGTTTCTCTCTTTTTCTCTGTTTTACCCTTTTCTCGTGTTTTTTTTTCTAATTTTTTCTCTTTCTCACTTCTGGATCTATCAGAGATTTACCCATAAAAAACGATAACATAAGTAAAAGAAAAAAGAGCATAAAGAGAAGAACTAAGAGAAGCCCTTTGCGACGGCCGTGGCCAAACGCCGAAGGGGCGAAGCCAAAACCTGGATCTAAAATTTCATTTAGTCGCAAAATTTTTGGAGAGAAAATAGATTTTATAGTACTTTTTTTTGTTTTTTCTACCTTAAATAAGTATTTGTATTTATATACTTTTTTTATTGCATGAACGGTAAATTATTAAATTACATGTATTATACAGTTAATATTATACATAAATGAAGAATAATTATATGTATTTGAGAAAAAAAAGGAATAGTAATTATATGTAATGGTGAATATACGTATTTTGGTTGATATTTAGACTATAACATATCAGACTAATAACTATATCGTATATTATTGTAGACTCGAAATTCGATTTTAAGTGGAGTAGTGCTACAGCTACTGCTAACCACAACGAACGAAAGAACTCTACTAACAATATCTGGCCGAGTAGAAATCGAAAAAATACACTGAAAAGTAAATAAAATTACAGAAAAGAAAAAGGTTGCTTATTAACAAGATTACAAAGCAGAATTACAATAAATTAAAGTAAAAAAAAAAAACAGAAAATAAAACAGTGATCTCTATCAAGTTAAGAGACCAAAAATGGATTAAACCAAATTTAAGTTATATTCAAACAGATGAAGATCCAAATAACAATGGTGATGAAGGTTGCATAACACGAGGTTGTCTTTTCTTACTTCGTCCACGAACTTGAACTAAAGGAGATGAAGAAGGAAGAGTAATATCAAACGCTGAAAGATCTCTACTTGATACACTTGTTAATTTCCTCTTTTCAGTTTCTCTTTCACTTGATTTGTCTTCATTGATTCTGTTGTTGTTAAGCTTTGTCGTGTTTATTGTTGCAGGAAGTACACAATTGCACATGAACCCTAAAAGTTAACACAAACCAATTCAAACTTAAACAAGAGTTCTTTCCAAAATGTTCAATAATGTCATAAAAATGGAAACTTTAATCCAAAACACAAGTCATGTTTCTTCAACTAGAAACCCAAAAATGTAAATATTCAAGCCCACTCATAATTATTATAGATTTATGGGTAAAAATAAATAGCCTCTTAAATTTAATTTATTTAAAAATTACCAAATAAATTAGTCAAATTTTAATGTGTTAGTTTTTTATTTTAAATTTATATATATGTATAAATAAAATATAAATAACTATTTTGATCGCCATTTTTTAATTATTATTTTTTAAAAATATTTTCAATTTTTTAAAAATTAAAATGAATCCTATAGATACTGGTTCATAGGATGGATTTCGGAGTGGTCGCACAGGTTGTCCTTCCTACTAAACCGACACTTAATTTAGAGGAGTTAATAAGAGATTTTACCGATTCTTGCAAGTCGATTAACCCAATTAGGAATTGGATTTCCAGTTAGCTTAATACAAGTTTCATGGCAGAAATGGTTGCAATTCTTAGTAATAAGATTGTAAGAACTTCCTTTGTAGTTCTCTGAAAGTTGCTCCATAATAGCTCTTACTTCTAAAGGACCAAGATCAGTTTTACCAATCAAAATCGATTTTCGAAATGTAAATCCTTCACATTGCTTTGGTTCTCCTTCAAATATCCCACTACTTGGATACTCATGAGCTCCAAATGCATACTCTATACCATGAACTATAACAACAACAACAAAAAGAAGAGACTTTTAAACTAAAGTCTTAAAATGTTATAAACAAAAACCAGAGCCGATCCTAAGCTCAAATATGAGTTTCTGATCCAGTTTTTATTTTCAAAATTTTAGTCAAAATAGTTTTTTTTTAAGATTGCGGTTTTTCATAAGTCCATATGAGGCATGTAGCACCACCCCACCCGGTATCGAATCCCCGTGCCTACGATAGTGTAGGAATTGCATGCAATTATGTAGGAACTAGCTATTGGGTCGGCCTGTTGTGGCCCAAATGGTAACAAAAAAAAAAGTATTGGTTTTGCCAAGAGAGATTCGTATACTCTAAAATCTAACAATAGGATTATGAACATAATGAGATTAATTGACTTCAAATCCTAAGAAAATCTGATCTAAAATGATATAATATCAATAAAAGTGAAATGAAAAATTTAGATCTAAAACATGAACATATATTGATCAAGAAAATCAAGAATATGAAAAAAGAGTAAACCTTCAACACCAGAATGGTAAACGCCAAGACCAAACCAGTAAGCATAGCCATTAATTGGAGTTAGATCGTAAACATTCAGATAAACCGGAACATTTCCTCTATCCACAAAGCTTGAACTTTTCCGGCAAAGCATTTGACTTTCCGGCAAAGTTTTGATTTTTTCTTTTTCAGTCGGAAAATCCTAATGACTTCGTCATTTCTCAATGTTCTCTAGCCTCCGGAGAGATAAAGAGAGAGAGAGTATCGCCGGCGGCAGAGGATGGCCGGAGGGAAGTTCTTTCCGATGGAAGATGACTAGTTCTATATGAAATGTTCAAACTCACTATAAATTACACAAAATGCTAACGAGAGTCCCAATGTCTACGAGTATTGAATCTTTAATAAACAAATAAACAATGCCTTAATTATATACTTTTTTTTGTCACCCTTATTTATATACTTATGTAAATAAATAATTTTTTTTTCATCATTTGAGTCACAACAAACCGGTCCAATAACCAATTTCTGCATAATTGCAGGTAATTCTTATACTATCGTAGGCACGGAAACTCGATCTCGGGTGAGGTGGTACTACCTACCTCATACTTCTGTAAATAAATTAATTTATCTTTTTATGTTTTTATATTTTGTTTTTACTTTAATTTCAATTGGCATATAAGATACTTATGATTTTCCATTTCAAATTTTTTGGAAAATAATTACTTCTCTCATTAAATGCGTTTTCTCTCATGCACTTTTATCGAGAAAATAAAAATATGATTTTTCGTCAGAGGTGGACTGGCACTACTGGTGCTTGCTTTTTTTTTTTTGCTTTCGCCTAGGATGGTAGTGTTTTCGTATGCGTAGTCGTTCTGTCTCCGACCACCCCTCTTCCTCTATATTTGTGTTATCGGCAGACCAATGGCTCGTCACGATGGTTTTCCACGTTGGTTTGCGTCGGTTTCTTTCGAGATTTCGGAGGTGCGTTTTCCCCTAGTAAGTTGGTTTTCGTTTTGGTGCGGGTCAGATGAGTTTTATAGGGTTGTTAGTGGTGGTTAAGGTTTCTACAGTTTCACTCCTTCCAATGGCCGGCTTGAGTCGGTGGTGATGGCTCTAGGCTTGCGACTTTCATGTTTATATGAAAATCATATATAAGCTTTCAGTTTGAGATCTAGCGCGTTTCGTTTGTAGAGAAAGTGGTGAAATGCCTTTGGCTCGACGGTTTCTTCAAGGCCAGGGTTTCTAGATATTTAACCCCTCTAGTTTGGTTTGTGGATGGTCCAAGTATTAGTCTACTTCTATTTCATAGCGTTTCTAAGGCTTCTTAAATGTGTTTTGGTTGTTCTTAGTTCTATGGCGGTCCCCTCAGCTGGTTTGGCGAATCTGGTCAGATTTTGTTTTTACCAGGGGTCTGATTAACCTCGCTCTGTGATACTATTCTTTGGGTCTGGATGAGATTTAGTCTTTCATCCGTTTGCTTTATGGCTTATGGAGTTCGAAGACTCTGCCTTATCCGGAAGATATGTGGGTTATGGTGGCTCATCTTGTGTTTCTTATCGGCTTAGCATCCATTTTATAATTGTGAGGTAGTTTATTCCACTATAGGAAGAGATCTTCGTGTTTCCGGTCTTTCGACGATTCTTCAAGATTTTCAAACTTATTCATATTGTTTTGGAGTCTTTGTTGTCAGTTAATTAGTCTTTGTTTGGTTCTTTAACGTAGATTGGGTCAAACTTACTCTTAGTGAGAAGTATATGTTTTATCGTAATCGTCTGCCTCATTTGATCTTCGACTCCAAAGGTGTTGATATTATATGCCGGTTTTCTCTAGATTTATATATTTAAGAAACCCAAGTGAGCCAATTTTACTTAATATAACTCCCAAATATGCCATATTTTTCTAAGAAACTCTCAACTTTTAAATTGGTTTCACTAAGAAACTTTCGAATCTATTATATAACTGGAAAATATGCCGTTTACTGTTTGAAAAACTTTCAAGTTTGCAATGTAATTACTAAAACACTCAATTTTGCCAAATTTACTTTGAGGAAACTCCAAGTCTTTTTTTCTTCTTCTTAAAATCTCTCAAAAATTTCATATTTTTATTAACAATATATGAGTGATTACAAAGATAAATATGACTAAGAAAAAACATACTTAGCCAGTAGGATACAATCCGTCAGAAGCAAAGCCAGTGGATAAAGAAATATCCTCAAAGACAAAAGCCAGCGGTTTAACAGATATCCCTGGAAGCAAGAAAGAAAATCAACTAGACCTACAACACACCTAGCCAATGACAAACAAAAATCCAGAACCGTAGAACTAAAACAATGAGCACAAAGAGAAACCACGTTAAGCCGACGAAAACAAGTTAGAACCGAAGGAGATCCAGGAACCAAAGCCACAAGGAGACCCAAACCGCCAATCATCACACCAGAAAGGCTAAAACAGGGATCAAACTCGAACTAAGGATTACACCAATGGAGACTCAAACGAAGATAAACCAAATGCTCGAAGGGTGGAAACCCCCTGCAGACGACCTCAGCAAAGCTCCAAAACGGAAGAAGATAAACACGGGCCAAGGAAAACCTTGAAACACTAGGAGGAAGAGCTCAAAAAATCCCAAGAACTTGCACGCGGACACTCGCGAGCGAAATCAAGCCATCTACCGACTTAAAGAAGCCACCTCCTCGCAAGAGAAGAACCTGATATCGAAGCCATTGCTGGTGATATTACTTGGTTTTACTGCATAATAGTGGACATTAATGTCAGTTATTTTGCATTATCCGAACTTCTTCCTTGTGATTTTTGTATAGTTTCGGGTTCTTAGGTGTTTGAGTCGTTTTGGATGCGAATGGATGATTTGTTGCACAAAAGGATGAAATTTGGCTAAGTGAGGAAGGAACGGGCTGGTCCATACGTGGATTGGACGGTCCAAAATACTTTTAGCTACAGATAGCTCAAACCGCTCGGTCTAGATTTGGACTGGTCGGTCCAAACATTCAGACATCACGTAGAGCTCAGATCGATCGGTCCAGACCAGACCGGTCGGTCCATCCCGACAGAAAGAAATGTTAGTATAGACCGACCGGTCTACGAATCTGCAAAAAAATAATTTTTCCTAATTACAAGATTGCCCTCAAGACTTATCAAGATATCCTATTTTTATTTTATTTGTTTTTAACTATAAAAGCCTTAGGCTTATTTTTTATTTTATTTTACGCTTTTTACAATTCTTAGTTTATAGAGAGACGAATTTGAACTCTGTATTTGGAGAAGATTTATGAACTCTGCTTTGCTTAATAATATCTATTTTTTATTTATTTGAGTATGTGTTCTTATCTGATTTTGTATTGTTCTTGCTTTGCAATGTCTGAGTAGTTCCTTAGCTAGGTTTTTGGTTTTCCCAGGGAAATCAAATTTGATTGTTAGGGTTATTCATAAAGGGATTGAATTTGTTAGGTTCTTAGTCTAGATTTGATCTTAATGCATAAATTAGATTGATCACCTAGTTTATGATAATATGTTAATAAACACAAAGTGATTTGGTTTAGAGATATGAAAAATATAGATGAGTAAATACCTTTACTTGCGGGAGTATTGTCTTAGGGGATTATGAACTTCTCAAATATGAACTTTAATACATGTTTGAATTATCTAAATATGGCGGAAGTTTGTCTTTAGTAATTCGAGCATAGAGATTAACACTTCGGGAGGAGATTAATCTAGTTTCTGTCTTTTGAGTTGAGAACTATTTTTAAAGAAAATTCTTGCATGATAACCTGACTTTTAAGCATGACTACCTATGGATTGCCTATTGCCTGATGCTTTTAAATATTTGGTTTGCTTCATTTTAATTACTGTTATTTGCTTTAATTCAGTCATAACAACCTTTTTATTTTGTCTTAACTTGATTTGATATCAAGACTGAAAGTCATGCTTCGGTCACAGTGGATTCGACTTTTTATTGTGCTATAGTGATATGTTCTATGCGGTGTAGTTTAGAAATTAAATTCTAGACCTATCAACTGATCGAAAGCTTGAATCCGAAGTATAACCGACTCCAAACCAAACATGTAGATGCCTAAGCAACAACAAACCATCCAATAAGCAAACCTCAAAGAACCCCCATAAAATTGTTACACCAAGAAGCTGAACTTAAATGCACCTAAGGGAAAAAGCCTAAAAACAGAAGAAAGACAAGGGGCAGGAAATCTGAGGGAGAAACAGAGATCACATGAGAGTGGAAAACCGTTGGCTCACAAAGAACCTGATATAAGAATATCGAGCCTAAACTGAGACAATTACCAGTCCTAGACCAGATACAAGCCACGCCTACCATCCCTAACCCGAGCAGAACCAAACAACAACCAGATGCTTGAAAGAGAAGCTCAAGATTGAAACCCGGAAAACCTAGAAGAAGAGCAGAAAACCTGAAAGGCATCAAAGAAAAAGGGACAAAGCCTAACCAAAACTTGACAGAGGAAAGAGAGAAGCACCAGCGAGGTAAAAGACAAAGGAGGAGGTGAATCAGAACACCACCGTGAAGGAGAGGACGAGCAACAACGCAGTTGCACCGTCGGCGAGAAGCCCGAGACCTCACCTACGACAGAGACGCTCTTCACCCACACCGACATCACCAAGACTCACCAGACCAACTAAGCACTTATCGGAGAACTCTAAGTAAATCGCTACATAAAAGACAACAGAGAAGCAGAGACAAGACTAAGGGGATCGACACTGGCGTTGAAGAAACCGCCGGTTGCCGATCCCAAACTTTGATACTGGACAACAGTTGTAAAACTTACGAGAATTGGGAGAAAAAACTTTATATTTTAGTAAAATGATCAAGTTTGCCTATTTCATAAAATTTTTTAGTTATGTAATATATATATTTTTTAAGTATGTCGCTAAATTCTCAAAATCTGTTGCTTTCTTAAAATTGAAAATTTATCATTATTTTGAAAATTTCTCAAATTTATCATTTATTCATTATAAACTCACAAATACACAATATATCATTAAAAGTATTCTGAACTTCACTCTTTTCCTTAGTAAAAGCTCTTAAATCTACAGCAAAACTCTAAAATCTATTATATTTTCTTTAAAAAATTACAAATTAACGATTTTCCATACAAGTTATTTTGATTTAGGGGTATATAAATGTATAGAAGCTTTTCGGTTTGCTTTAATAATATACAGTATATTATGGGGTCCAATAAAAAGTATAATGTACCTTATCTTTGGTTCAACTTGTCTCGAGACCACCCTTTTGACCTTTTTATTTTCTTTTATTCGACTTATAATATTATGTATTTAAATTACTGTGTGGAAGTGGTGCGGCTAATCATGATGCAAACTGCAAAGTGAGATAGTATTTTAATGGAAAAAAACACAAAAAATACTCCAATGATATAATATTTATTATTTTAATACACAGACTTTTTTCCATTTTAATATATCATTTTTTGTGGTTACCATTTTAATACACTATCTTATTGTAATTATTATTTAGATATTTCAACTTTTTGAAATTGAAATTTCGCTTAACGCAATTTTAACGGATGTTAGCTATAATTACACAATTTTTTTTGGTTTTGTAAAGGAGAAAAAGTTGAAAAAACTCTGAACTTCTCAATCGCGAAACTTTAAACCATGAACTCTTAAGTGATCCATTTAAAACATCAACTATGTTTTGGGTTTCGATTTAAACATATATTTTCGTTGACTTATCCAAATTAGACATGAGATTAGTCAACCGTTAACTAAGTTTAACAGAAGTTAAACGTTGACTATTTTGGGGGTTAAAACAGCTTAGTCAACATAAAATGCGTGTTTTAAATGGCTAAATTCAAAAATCTAGTGATTTAAATGGCTTTTTAAAAGTTTAAGATTTTCTTTCTAAATTTAAAAGTTCAATTTTTTTAGCATAAAGTCAAAAATGTATTTTTTTGTCATAAAGTTAAAAAATTCAAGATTTTTTACTTATTTATTTTGTACAAATCTTGTAATTACATTAGTGCAAAAATATATGTTTGAATTATGTATATTTTAAATTCAAACTCTTAATTAATTAGAAATATGTTTAAACTAATAATAAAAATAAAATAATTACTTAAACTATATTCAATATTGAGTCATGTAATTTTATTTAATTATTTAGTATTATATATATATGCTAAGAGAAAAAAAAATTAATCAAACTAAAGTGAGATTAATCTTGAATAATTTTTTTTCCCGTAGCACATTTAAACGCTTTATTTATCTTTTTTGTTAGGTTTTGATGATAGTTTGTGTCACATTTATATGTAAACAAATTGTTTGCAACAAGAATCCAAAATTGCATAACATAAGTGGAAAAATGGACCAAAAAGAATATATGGATTAAAAAAGAGTGAAAAATATACAACAACATGGAACTCGATCCGTTTGAGAAGACATGAATTAAAGAACTTATGATGTTCAAATATATATATATATATATATATATAATATACTAAATAATTAAATAAATTTACATGATTGTATAATGAATATAGTTTAAATAATTATTTTATTTGTATGATTAGTCTAAACAGATTCTAGTCAATTAAGAGCTTGAATTTAAAATCTATATAATTCAAACATATATTTTTGCACTAATGTAATTACAAGATTTGTACAAAATAAATAAGTAAAAAAATCTTGATTTTTTAAAATTGTGACAAAAAATATATTTCGATTTTATGACAAAAAAATTGAACTTTTAAATTTAGACAAGAAAATCCTGAACTTTTAAAAATCTATTTAAATCACTAAATCTTTGAATTTAGCTATTTAAAACACGTATTTTATGTTGGCTAAGCCGTTTTAACCCCCAAAAAGTCAACGTTTAAATTCCGTTAAATTCAATTAATGGTTGACTAATCTCATGTCTAATTTGGATAAGTCAACGAAAATATATGTTTAAATGAAAACCCGACAGATCGTTAAAGTTTTGAATAGATCACTTAAGAGTTCATGGTTTAAAGTTCCGCGATTGGAAAGTTCAGGGTTTTTTCAACTTTTTTCCGTTTTCTAAATAATACATGAACTATTAAATCAGTTTAATATATGAACTAACAAATTTGTATTATTTGATATATGTGTTTTAAAATACATATTCATGTTAACAGAATTATTAAAACAAAGTTTAAACTTTTGAAATAATGATTGTTATATACATTTATATTATATTGATGGAAAATAGATTCAAATAAATAAAAAAATTCAGTAATACCATTTCTACCATCACTCGTTTATCGTTTTTGTAATTCAACATCAAAATTTAAAATAAAATTAAAAAAACATTTGTCTGAACACATATTTCTCATTAGTTTTTGAGTAATTCTGTTCGATTCACACATGAAATATTATTTTTATTGTTATAAAGTCTTTCACGAGTAAACTAAATAAAAATTTTCAAAAACTAATGAGAAATCGTGTTAAAATAATTATGTTAGTTTCATAAGTAATATCAAGGAATTTCATACAAAAGTAATATAAGAAAGTAGCAATACTAAAAAAGTTAATTTATTTTCATTTATTTTTATTAATAATAGTAATTATTTCACATGTTTTAAAATTTCTTCTAGCAATTTTATTAACATGAAAATATAGTTTTTAAAAAAAAAATTATTAAATTATAAAAATTCGTTAGTTCATGTATTAAACTGGAAAATCTTAATAGTTTGTGTATTATTCGGGAAACTAGTAAAATTTGGTAAATATGGTTAACGGCCGATAGTTTCTGTTACGTAAAATTGCGATTTTGAAAAGCTCATGTATTAAAATGACAATCACAAAAAATTAATGTATTAAAATGGCAACCGAAAAAGTTTGTGTATTAAAGTGACAAATATTATACAGTTGGAGTATTTTTCGAGTTTTTTTCTTTATTTTAATTAATTAAACAATTAAAAGATGTTTAGTTGACAAATAACCAATATGATATAAAGTTATGGAGGGTTATCTTAGCTCTTCTTTTCCAATAATTGGATCAATATGATATGATTTAAAATGAATCTCTATAATATAATTATTTAAAGTCAAATTCCAATAAAAAAATATAGAAGAAGATTTTATCTTTATGATTAAGTCTATTTTTCAGTTATTTAGTTATTCTATTTTCTCAAATATGTATATGTGTGATGAAAGGTGCCCATAGAAACATTTTAATTAATTATATGGTGTAAAATATTAGGTCATCAATTAAAAAATTAACAGTTGGGAAACTATATAACAAAAATACAATAATGTATTCAAGATGTCCTAAAGACTAAAAGTTTAGAGTTCCGAGTTGTATGACAATTTCAAAACTTTAGAGGCCTGCCACTAATTTGCCTCGGTTTAATTGAAGATAACAAATTAAAAATGATTCTTCTTAGCATTAAGAATAATAATAATATAATAACAACAAACTAATTAAAGATTTGGAAAAAAGAGTTCCACATCATATAAGGTGCAAAATGAAAGAGACTATTAGAAAATAAAAATAAAAATAAAAATAAAAACTATTATTTGTTGAAAAATACCACTTGATTGGTTCATGAGTTTTAATTGATTTGTAAAATTGGGATGGAACTTTAGCCATATATAATATACACTTCAATTCATTTATTATTTATCGGTTTTAAGTTGAAACTCATATTTCTTATATATCATTTTTTGTCAATATTTCTTCGATGAAAGTTAAACTATTGTACAAACTATACAAGACTTTTTTTTCATATTAGTTCAACTTAATTATAGAACTTAATGTACTCCCTCCGTTTCAAATTAGTTGTCGTTCTAGAGAAAAATTTTCGTTTCAAAATATGTGTCGTTTTAGGTTTTCAAAGCAGAAATTAAATGAATTTGACTTTTTTAACCAATAGAATAATTGCATGAGTTTTTTCTGTTGGTTGATTTTGAATATTTAATGGTGTTTTTATAGAAAATATAGATTTTTTAATTTGTGTGCAAAACTCTAAAACGACATGTAATTCGAAACGAAATGAGTATAATTAAATAGATAGGACACCCAAAAACTAATTGCTCCACTAAATTATCAAACTTAATAACTAAACTATATTTCTCTATTAATATATTAATATCTAAATGGTTATACATAACAATAAACTTAATATAATAATCATAATTTCTGATACTTGTTCGCGTTTTTTCAGGTTTTAGATAATATCCATTTGAATTCATGTATCCAAATTTATATAAATTAATCGTTCGAGTATTTTATACTTTTAATTAAACTTCAGTTTGGATTTTGTTTTTTTTTTTATTCGGATTTTGGATTTTGAGTTTTTGTTCTATGTCATACCTTGTAGTTGCTAGTGAAAGGCCATAAGGTGATATAATAAGTAGAGTGCATAACCTAACATGATTTATAATAGGATAATTTTCGTGTAGGTGCACTTTTGAGAAAATATATACATTTTGAGTGATTTTGTGTTATTGGTGCATTTTGGTGATAAAAGAGAAAAATTTGTTTCTCTATTACACTTTTATTTTTTATATATAAATATACTATGTATAATGATACCATTTCTCTCTCTCATGACATGTGCCATATTTTTTATTTTATTTTTATCTCCAAATTTTAAAATCAGTTAGTTGATAGTATATATATTTAAAAAATAAAAATAATTCCAAAATTTTTAACTTCTTATACTTTATAAATAGACACTTGTTTTGTTTAGTTTGAGCATAATATATATATATATATATATATATATATATATTGTCCTTCAATGAAACTTTTATCATAATGTTTAAATACTGTTTTTATATTATGTGTACACAATGTTAATCCATCTGACGATGCTGATCATGCAGTCTGTGTACGATGATTGCGTTATCATTATTGTACATATACTGCATGATCATTGTGTACGCAACCATCTTGTACAATGACGTTGTAAATAGACTTCATTATCATTGTGTACATCTAATCATTAGCATGGTGTACCATACACAAGCAGCGTGTAAACAAAGCATTGTGTAGATGACGATATACACATGTTGCATGATATGCAATAGTGTACATAGATTGCATTATTATTGTGTACATCTATAATTAGCATGATATACACAAGCACCGTGTACATGACGCTACGCATATGCTGAATGAAACATGATGTTGTACACGAACTGCATAATCATTGTGTACACCAGATAATTAGCATCATATACATGACGTTGTACACCGCATGCATGATACACGACGTTGTACACATATTGCATAATCATTGTGTACGTTAGATCAGTAGTACTATGTACACAAGGTGCCGTGTACACAGACGTCATCAAATTTTTGTTTTATTTTGTGTCCAAATAAGAAAAGGTCTATGTATAGAGTTGATATATTAGGTTTTTAAGGCTTTTTGACAACGATTCTATTGCATTCTTGGTTGTTTACCTTGCATTTAGATCCATATAGGTTTCATTTGCATATAATTCCATATTTCAGGTGTTGAATATGAGTGGAAATAAAAGAACGATCAACTGGATGCAAAAGAGCTAAAAAATGAATTTAAAAGAGGATCAAACCAACATGTCTTAAATATCAAGTGATTTGGAGATATTGTAATGGAAATTTCATCACGGCATCTTCAATGATATTGTAGACATGAATTCATCATTTCCAACAAGCCAAAAATCATCTTAGCGCCCCACAGAATTGCAAGATATGAGTCGGAAAAGTTGTGGTTCGCTAGAATTCGATGCTTCAAATTGTCCACCACAAAGATGCATCTTTTACACCACCTTCCACTGCGAATTAGGATAAGAATTCTTCATAAAAGTTGTAGCCATTTGAATCATCTTTCCAAATAGCTATGGGACTCCGAAGCTCATAGCGGTTTGGTGTACCGGCCAGAGCAAACCAGTACACTAAAAATGCAAAAACCAAAGACTAAGTATCGGTTTGTTGTACTAGTTTGTGAAAACCGGTACAGAGAAAAAAGTCAACTTTTTCTACACTTTTTCAAGTCTTGAACCATTTCTAATTGGGTTAACCCAAGTGTTTTTGGGTTAACCCAATGCCTCTTTTAGGTTACTATATAAGCTCTAAACCCTAATTTTTGAGGGTTTATCTTGGCATTTCTTAAGAAGAACTTTGTAATCATATTTTGAATCTTATGTTTATTGGAGTTTGATTTGTTGCTTTGATTGTTTATTTTCTTCTCAAATCTACTTCTAATCATGATTTAACACATATCTAATCTTGAATTTTCTGTTTTCTCAATGATTAGTAAGTAGTCTTTTATAAGTAAATGAGTTAGGTAGATTAGGATGATTAGGTGTTGGAGTATGATGCTTAGGGCTTAGTTTACTTAAATCTTCATTCATATAATGTTCTTAATGCTAAATTTGACTTGATCATTCAACTCTAGATGATAGGTAGTTTCATGCCGAAAGGTGTTTGTAAAAATACCCGAATGAGTTATTTGAATGTTAAATGAGGTCTAACCAAGGAATTGTGTTAGTTAGTTTAGTGGTTGAATGAATTAGATCATAATGCTTACTTTTTGTGTAATTAGCCAAGGGATTGTGTTAGTTGCATAATTATGAAAGAGATTATTACCATAGGAGTGGATTAGTCTTTATTTGGAAATCTTAGACCAATGATTAGCATTGAATAATTGTATTAAGCATCATAGAACTTCACTTGATCATCTAAGTCAATAATCTAAACCCATTTGCTTAGACTTTTAATCTTTGTTGACTTTTGTTTAATTTGGCTGACTTTTTATATCTTTAATTTTTTTGTTGACTTTTGTTTCATGTTTATTTTGGATGTTAGCTTTAAATAACAAATCCTTGTCTGCTTAGACTAAGTTAAATTTCCATAGGTTTTAATGTGTTGATTGCTCCCGATTTGGATTTGATACCTAAGTACTACATCGACACTTAAGTAGTCTTAGATTACTTGATTAGACAAAGAAATGAAAATTCTTGTTTATCAAGAATAAAAATAATATAAATTTTGGTATAATTTTTATTTGAAATATATATATACTATCAACTAAATTGATTTTAAAGATTGAAAAAAACTATTTTTTCTCTTCATGTGGTGGATTCTTGCACATCTACCAACACAATTTCTTTCATCTCTACCTTTTAAAGGCAAAATAGAAAAATAAGAAAATATTGTTTTTTATATTCTATGTCCAAAAAATTAAGTATTTTTGTAGAGTATAAAAAATATAATTTTTTATATAATATTTATTCTTTTAAATATATATATATATATTATTAACTAATTGATTTTAAAGTTGAAGGATATAAACACTATTTTTCTCTTCATGTGGTGGGGTCTTAACTTGTACTCTACCACCATAAACAACTTATTTCTTCTCTCTTTTAAGGGAAAGAAGATATTTGCTTAAAGTGAAAATGTATTAGAGTGAAATAATTAACACAAATTCCACCAAAGTGAAAATACTTTAGGATAAAATGCAGTATAATGTAATTAGTCCTTTATAATACTTTAAGTTTTTGGTTTTTTTTTTTTTTGCTCCTATTTTTCTCAAATCCCAAATCCAAGCAGTGTCATCTATGGAACTTGTAATTACCACAATTTGGTTCCAAAAAATGCATTTTGTATGTGAGTATGATCATCTTTGGTTTGGATATGCTTAAATAAATTTCAATTGCAAAAAATTTTGTTGGTTGATTTCTTGATATACAAGACCGATCTTAAATTTTAAAGACCGCAATTTAAAATAAAAAAATAATATTTTTTTTTGCATAATTTTAATAAATAATGTGTTTCTTAAACTAAAATTTTAAAATAGTAAACTTATGTTTGTTTTGATTGAGTTCAGAACTAGCTCTATTGATATGTCCTAAACTATTCCAGCAACATATACAACATTGTCTCAGCAAGACATGTCACATGTTTCTTCAAAAGTGAAGTTTGTAAAATCATGACATCTTAAGTGAATAAATTTCACCTTTAGGAACTTTTTATCTGACACTTCTGTTTGAATTGGTGACTTCCAAACCAATTCTTGTTTTCCTTAAGAGATTAGCAACTCCATATATTCTTGTAACTTTTTAGCTTATAATTGCCTAGTGTGGATTGACTGTGAAACCAAACAACTTAAAGGGACAAGCCAACTTTATATATTCAATTAGGAAACAGATTTCCTAATAGTATGGATTAGATTCCAAATGTAGACTTAGCTATGTTCTCATCATGTTTGCTTTTAGACAACAACAACAAAAAAGTGTGAAATGTATGTACTTTAATTAAATTGAATTTGGATTGATGTATATAGTTGGCTCTTAATCTCTCTCGTATTCGTCTAAGCTTACATGGAGTCAAATTTTATATTTTAGTTTAAGAAATAACTTTCGATACTTAAAAGGGTTTGAATCCATATATATTTTTATTATATTGCTTATATTATATTATAATAGTGGGGAATAAATCATATATTAAAACATTTAATGTAAGGGAAGTGACATTTTTCTGGTATTTATGAGTCTAGATGAGATAAGTAGTACCATTTTACTTGGGATCGAGTTCTCGTGTCTATTATAGGATAAGAATTGCCTGTTATTATGTACGAATTGACTATTAGATCAGTTTGTTGTGGTCTAAATGTTAAAAAAAAAAAAGATAGTGTAATATCTATCAAGATTTCAAGTAGTTGAAAGGAGTAAGTGAACTCATAGTTTATTCTGATACATAAATCATGAATCTAATCTTTAATTAAGAGTATTATTTGGTCAATGTATCACGATAAAAAAAAAAAAAATGTATCTAGAATAAAAACGAACATTATCTAAAGAACTTTGAATATTTTTCCACTGTGTGACATGATTATGAGATCTAAATAAAGATCTTAATCGATGTGACGTACTAGGATAAAGTGGGGTGATTAGTGAGGTAATTATGGTGCATAACAACATGATTTCCGCATTGTTAACATCTTAATTTCTGGAAAAATATTGATTGTTAATTGCAATGATTAGCATCTAATTATTGTAAATTTTAATGTAAACATCAACTTGATACGAACCCACTCAAAAGCAAACTTCACACAATCTTTGTGTTATCATTCACTAAATCTAAGATCATTATTATTACTTACTAATAGGTCCCTCTCACCCACATGGTCACATATCATTACAGAAACTAGATAAACAGTTGAATTTGAAGTAACAAATGTAATTGTTATAAATATGTGCAATAATGTATATAGCTTTTTTGTCTAAAAACTACTCGATTAGAAAAAGTTGAATTAAATTTTGTATAAAGGTGATAAAATTAAGAAGAAAAAGAGCTAGTAACAAGATTAGATTAAAATTATTTATGAGCCATCTACTTTGACATGAACCTTGAGACAAAATCAGCTCGGTTACAGAATCGGATCTAAACACATCCGTATATAACATTTTGATGGAACCCCAAAAATTACAGAACTTCTACTTTATAAAATTTTAAAAACAAAATTTTAATAAAATATATATATATATATATATATAACTATATTGGAAAATATTAATAAACAATAGAAATATTGGTTAGATTGTCTATATTATTATTTTATTTTATATTAGTTATATCTGTAAATTTTTATGCAATAAAAACTATATGATAACATTTTGATTTTTATGAGTCCCGAGAATCTCAGCTTCAGCTTTGTTCGGTTCTGACTAAACCGTATTGGTTTGAATGCTTAATTCATCACTAATAGAAAAAGATTTTAAATTCAATTAAAAAAAATGAAAACAACCTCTGACGAAGAACTCTTCACTTGTATACTAATGTCTGTTTCTTTTAACTACATGTAGGTCCTCTCTTTGACAATCACATTGTATCCACTCTATTTTTATTCTTAAGATATGTCTATGTTGATTTATTAATTGCATTTGATACTATATAAAGTCGTCCACTAGACTATAATTAACTTCTATTTATTATCAACGACTGCAAAAGAAATTTCTTTATATTAAAAAATTATACTACATGATTTTATATAAAAAAATTTCATATATATGATTGACTAATAAAGTCAGTTCACGCCTAATAAAATTTGTGACATTGTAGTGGGCAATAATGCGTATAACGTAGGACATATTTTGTTCTCTTTAGAATTTTAAATTATTGCTTTCCACATTATTTATTATGTGGGGTTAATTTCACTTGAACTTTAATATACGACATTCATTATTAATTATTTTGATGTGAATATGGGATATTATGTTAATGCATGTGATGTGATATCCTTATTTGTAATTTTAATAATTACACTAGTCTAATAATAATATGTGGTTTACTTAAAATTTTCTCCATAATACAATTTATTAGTTCTAAATAAACTTATAATTAAACTAATATACATATACTATTGAACTAAATTTCAAATAGATATAACTCATATGTGGAAGTAGTCTTGGCCTAATGGCATTCATAAGTCCACATGAGACAGGTAGCACCACCCCATCCGGCATCGAGTCCCCGTGTCTACGATAGTGTAGGAATTACCTGTTATTATGCAGGAACTGTCTATTAGGCCGGTATGTTGTGGCTCAAATGGTGACAAAAAAGAAGAAGATATAACTCATTCCTTTATAGAGTTTTGCCATTTAATACTTTCTTCGTTCCAAAATATAGGATGTTTTCATAATAAGCGTGCATATTAAGAAATTCTGTTTTTCCATTTAAAATATTATATATATATTATACATTAAAATTTAAAAACATTTGATCAATCAATAAGAAGCTGGACATTTTATTATTGGATGTTGACTATTTAATAGCTTTAAAATCTGAATAGAAGTATGGAAACATCTTATATTTTGGAACATAAATAATTCTCTAAAACATCATATATTTTGGAACGGAGGGAGTATAATATAATATATGTTAAAAAAAAAACAAATATTGAACTAGACCAACATATATTAAGATAAAGTACAAACCTAATTAATGAAACTCTTATACATTCTGAAGTCAATCATTATAGCAAATATTTTAAAATAAAAAAAATTAACCAAAAAATTTATAAGAAAGACTTAGAAGAAAATATATGACAATTAAAAAGATCATAGCTTAAGAGTCAAATCAATTTTCTTGAACTGATTATGATCTTCTTGCTTGCTCTTATTAAAATGTCCAATCCTCTCAAACATAGAACCAACAACAACATTACTTTTATTACTTTCAAGATGAAATTTCTCCGGCAACATCTTTTGGTGGATATTGCTCTGTTTGAAAACATGACTTAAACTCACCTTTTGTTGTCCTAAAAAAGGCTTTTGGATTGTTGAATGAGCTTGAATCCCAAGTGTTGATCTATTATTCGCCGAGCCATGTAATGGTAACGATGCTAAAGTACTTGAGAATCCAAACGCAAACTTTGAAGAAGAAGATGAAGAGAGACTCATCATCTTATGGTATTGTCCACGTTTAGCTAAAGTGCGTTCACGTTTATGAGCGTTTTGGTGACCACCTAGTGCTTGTGAGCTATAAAACTTTCTTTGACAATAATTACATGAAAACACTCTTGGATCTTCAATATGTTCTTGAGGATTATGATTATGATGATGATGATGATGTTGTGAAGTTGTTGATGAGCTTATCTTGAAAGAATCAATGAGATTAAGCTTTGATGAAGTCATGCCACGTGGCGAAAGTGTTAAACCTAACTCAAGATCTTGATGATCTTGTTTCTTGATTTTTAACATTTCTTGATCTTCTTTGATGAATGAATCCATATGTTTATTTTATGTGTTATAGCTTATAGAGAGATAAAGTAGAAGAAAGTAAAATTTTGGATATATAAATGTGAAATATTGTGGTCGTGGGAAGTGAAGTGTGAGTTCTATTTATGGAATTGGAGAGACATGTGACCTTTTTTATAATTAAAAAAAAAGTATATTATTGAGTGATATTTTAAAGGAAAAAAAGGACACTTTTGATGTGTGCAATCTGACCTAGAGCTACAGAACACACACATGTAACTGTTTAGTAGTGGACACTTGAGAAAGAAAGAAAAAATGATGTTTTAATTGTATGAAAGTATAAATTATTTGATTTATCTCTAGGAACATGATTAATGATTATTCATTATTTCATGTTTATACCTACTGTAATAAATGCTATAAGTAGCTCTATCTTAACCAAATGAGTTTGTCTTTTGTTTTATTCCATTAAACTATAAATAGTTCAAACCTAAATCAATAGTTTTAACACTTTTGTAACATAGCCGTTACAGGCGATAAGGTAGGCGCTTCCGATCTGCTTTCCCCTCCGTCGGCA
>OVBE01001044.1:0-40639 GCA_900406425.1 Iberis pinnata
AACTCAAGCACCAACTTGTGCACATCCCACCTCAGAAGCCCACTTCAAGCATAACCCCTTATTCAAACAATTTTGAGTTTCAAACCCCAACAACGGACCTCATAAAGGGTGACCATGTGGTTCTGCTCAACCCAATGCTCAAGCACTGTCCAGGGAATGCAAACCAAAAATACCTCAAGAACTTCATAATCAAGGAAATCCTACCTGATGGAGCAATCATGCTTACTATAGAGCCTGGCAAAGAGTTAGACGTGAATAACCAAGTCAACCCGAATAATGATGGTAGGGTTAGTCCAGGAAGAAAGCCTGGTGAAGAAACCTCAGTTCTCCTTGGAGGACTGTCTCAGGGTCATTAATTCTAAAACAGGAAGTCAAGCTTAGTGACTTTAAACAAGCTCACTAGGGAGGAAATCCCATGTCTATCCTTGTACATATAAAATTTTAAATTCATGTTTAGTTCTTCTTTTATGCATTTAAGTTTTTGGTTGGTTTTTGGTGTTTCATGTACCCTCAGGATATTTCTTGGACAACTAGTAAGGGAAAATGATTGAGGAAAAATTACGACCCTCTGGTGGGTTCCAAGTTACTCTGATTAAGTTGGGACCGTACGTGATCGAGCAATGTTCCCCATTCCAACACCAACCTTCTCCATCTTCTTCAACTCAACCTAAAAACAGTACAACTGCAAACCCTTATCATTGTATATACCATAACATTTTTCTTTTCTGTTGTTGCATTTTGGTCCTAAACCCTTCTTCGAACTTTTATCACACAAGGGACTGTGCAATTTAAGTTTGGGGGAGAGTTTAGGAGGTACTGATCATGTTTACTTGTTTTCTTATTTCGATTTTTCATCTAAGGCATACAAAAACCATAAAAATCTGAAAATTTTTCGAAAATTGTTTTTCACAATAACAGAGTGTCATTGTAGTTGCATTCCATGTAGTCGCATATGGGATGTTTAAAACTTCATATAGTTGCATATGCATAGGCAACTATGATGTTAGCAACCTTGTAAGTATGTTGTTTTCTCAGAAAGTATCAATACCCTGGTTGTTGGTTGTCTAATGCATTCTGATTAAATCTGAAGTAAGACTGCACCATACTTGGAATGTGAATGCACAATCATTTTAATTTTGAAGCATGTTCTGATTTGAAGTTTACCTCTACTTTATAAGAACTTTAAATTTGACGTTTAATTATCATGCTTGTGTGCTAGATATGAACTCGTGGATAGTATATACATATTTGGGTTATCTTCAACCTTTTTACCACTCTTGTTAACCCAAGTAGACTCCTCACCCTTGAACCTTACCTTCTTTCAAACCACTTGCTTATTACTAAGAGTCAGGTCTTTTATGGAATGAGCTTGGTAGAACATGTTAGGTTCGAACTGCCAGGAATGGAATCTCATGTATTTCGGGTTCACGCTTTTTGGACTGGATAGGACTAGGTGGATTTTGATTTCGGGTGTTGGGGGTTGTGTAGAAAAAGATGAAAGGGTGTGAAAAGTTGAATAAGGAAAAGTTTTGGTTAAGAGCTTAAGGAGAGGTATGAAAAAGGAAAAGAAACAGAATATGCTAGTAAAGGGTTTGGGGGATTCAATGTTATGAAAAGGAATAATGGTTAGTGCAGAATAAGAAAGAGATATGACAATGGATGAAAAATGGTAAAACCCAAGAAGTTTGTTCAATTTGAAAAGGGTCAAAAACCATAAGCATAGAAGTGAAGAATTTCTCAATTCCGCTAGCAACCAATTAAGAAAGAATCCTCTCCTCAAGATAGTTAAAGATGAGTTTAAAAAGGGAAAACATAAACAAGTAAGATCACTTTGAGTTTTAAAAGGGTAGAACTAGGATCTCCTGCTGGGTTTAGAATTAGGAAAATTTCAGTGTCAATGTTTTTGGGTAGATGGGATCCTGTTCCTGAATACATCTAAGTGTTCTTACCTTTAGCCTTCTGCTAAAGCTCATTCCCTTTTTGAGAGAACCCTGTTCTGAATTGATAACCATTGNTTTGAGAGAACCATGTTCTAAATTGATAACCATTATGCAAAGAGGTCATTTTTATCCCTTAACCAGTCCCTTAGCCAAATGAGTTCATTTAACGTGCATAGATTGATTCACAGTTCCTTTCTAAATGAATGTTAAAGAGGTAAATGAATATGAATGCATTGTGGAAGTTGGAATTGGTTGGTGATAAGTTGTGATGTGTATGGCTAAAGGTTATAAGTAGGATGACCTTAGGATTGCATTCTAGAACGGATAACCTGGACATTGATATTACCTGTGTTAGCAACATATTTTGGTTCTGAGTTCCAACTTTCAAACTTCTCTTTCATACTTCTGAATTACTTGCTTGAGGGCAAGCAAGGATTTAGTTTGGGGGAGTTGATGTCTCTGCATTTTAGTAGTTTTTAGAAGCCATTTATTGTTATTTTAGGATCATTTAGATGTGAACATGTTGCATTTAGAGGACTTTACTAGTAAGTTTGCATTTCCAGGAAACTCTGCATTAGCACATGCATACATATGCATTTTGAAGATTTTTCAGGGCTTTCAGGAGTTTGCAGAACATTAAGGCAAATTTGGAGAAGGTAAGGAAAATGCACGGAATAATTCAACATCAAGCCATGATCGAGCCACTCTAACGTTTTGGTCGAGCCACGTACGAATTCACGTCGAGCCGCATTACTCCTTTATGTCGAGCCAATTCCCTCTTCTCATCGAGCCGAAATTCCCCCTTTACATCGAGCCAATGCAACTTTACATCGAGCCAAGGCAACTTTACATCGAGCCGGAAAAACTTCCACATCGAGCCAAGGAAACTTTACATCGAGCCAAGGAAACTTTACATCGATCCAGAAAAACCTCCACCTCGAGCCGCAATTCCACCTCTACATCGAGCCGCAATTCCACCTCTTTACCTCGAGTCGAGAAGAGTCTTCGTCGAGCCAACTCCATCTCTTACCTCGAGTCGAGAAGAGTCTTCATCGAGCCGCAACAACTTACATCTAGCCATCCCTTCTTCACGTTGTCGAGCCAACATTTCCTCATTACATCGAGCCGGCACAATTCCCTCATTACATCGAGCCGGCAAAATTCCCTCTTCACGTCGAGCCGGCAACATTTGGTCGAGCCAAAGAATCACTTTACATCGAACCATCAACATCTTTCGTCAAGCCAACTTTTCCAATTTTCATCGAGCTAACTACAACTCACATCGAGCCACACTTTCCTCCACATCGAGCCGCACTCCAACTTACTCATCGAGCCACTCCAACTCTTTTTCCTCGAGCCAACAAAAAGTTGATATCGAGCCAACAACAACCTTACATCGAGCCAACATTCTTTCCCATCGAGCCACCTCAACTACACATCGAGCCAAGCATTTTTCCACCTCGGACAAGCAACTCACCAACTCTATCAGAGAAAGTTTCCGATATTCCTGCAAAAACCAAGATTTAAAAATCAAGGCCAATCATTACGTTTTGTCTTTTAGCGTTTTTTAGGGTTTTTCTGAAGAACTATATAAACCTCAAACTTGCCTCTTTTTAGGGTTAAGCTTTATTTTGCCATTTTAGGTTAAGGTCTTAGGTTTATTTTTCTATCTTTTGTTCTTGATGATGTTGATGATGTTCTTCATGTAGAAAAACTCATTCTTCATGTTCGACTTGAATTAGTAGAATCCATTTGCATCTAGAGTGGTTAATATCTGCACCCATTTGGATTGATACCTATTACTACTACAACGACATGATAGTATAATAGGAATTGACACATAAAAATCTTACTATCAATTTGGCGCTATTGCAAAAATTCTAATGCAAAAATCCTAAAAACACTAAAGTTAGTGAAATCAACCATAAATATGATGTATGCACGCTTTTAGACCTCAGAATCGATGCTAATTGATAACTAAAAACCGTGAAAATTCGGAGTCATCAATTTTCTAAGGTTCTGTGAGATATCATAACCAGATAATACTCTGGCCTTTCTCCCATGTTCATTTTTTCTTTCAAACCATGCCTTCTTTTCTTGATAACTATGTATTGGTCGAAACCCTTTCTATAACACATGTAGACATGCTTCCTACTAAACTTCAACCAAAGATTGTCTGTGTGTTTCCCACATATAGGACAACTCATTTACCATTTGCCTTGCATCCTCCCAGATTTTCATAGGATGGAAAATCATTAATAGTCCAAAGAAGCATAGCCTTAAGAGTAAATGGTGTTTTGCTATATGCATCACAAGTCAATTCTCTCTTATCCCATAGGTGGATTAAATCATGTATAAGTTTTTCTATATAAACATCTGTTGAAAGTCTTAAATGTATGTTCCTTGGACATTCATTTGATCCCATATGACATAATCAAATGGGTGACGAAGTATTCCATATGTGCTTTTATTATTAAAGTATCATCTTATAGTCGCTGTCATCTCTTCACACATAAACATTCTTTTTAGCCTTGGGATAATGGAAAAATACCTCAACACTTTTTGTGGCACTGTCTTCTTAACCTCACTAGTATGCTTATTAATCTTCCATCTAAAAGCCTTACATTTTGGACAGTTGTGAAGCTTCTTGTACTGATTTCTAAATAAACAAAAATAATTTATGCATGCATGAATCTTCTTATATCCCATGTCAAAAATTTTGAGAAACTTCTTCAAATCATAAAGTGATGTGTGAAGGAAATTATCTTCCGATAACATATCAGGCATTGTATTTAGCAGGTTATTGAAGTTCTTATTAGACCATCCATTATGTTTCTTCACTATACACAATGATACAATGGCAGATAGTTTACTATATTTGCGCAACTTGGATACAAAGGTTTTTCAGCATCCGCTAACTTTGCTAGGAACACATCTTTTCTTATCTTCGGTATCTGTCGTCTCACCTATGTTATTGTTATTAGCTAATTCTTCATCAAACATTGCAGCTGCTTTATACAACCCGATAATTTCATCCTTATAGTTGTTGTCTTTGCTTACAATTTCAACCTTAGTCTCTGTTTCTCCATGATAGTACCAAATTTTTGTAATTTGTAACTTCCATCAATTCCCCTAGTTACAAGATGAGCTACAACCTCACTGCTTGAGTGGAAAACTATATTGCGACAGTCGATGCAGGGGAAAACTATGACATTTATGTCACCAGAGGATGCAACAGCACAATTGAAAAACTTCCAAGCACCTCTCTCATATGCAGGATCAACTCTATATGGGAAAAAGAAAATAGGTGTTTTACTACAAATTAAGAAAATATATTTGTAAAAAAAAATTTTTCATACATGTGAAGAATGACCCATGTCTTCTCCAACATTATTTTACCTCTAAATCCAATGGAGTAGCCTGTTGAGATTGCAGACAACAATACATGCAAAATAATGACAAAATCAGTAATCATAAGATATTTATAACAAAATCCAAAAAAACAAAAATCGTGTAAACAAAAAAATTCAATTTCGCTTACCAGCCACCTTATTGTGTTGACGATTTACAAAGGTGGAGAATTTAGTGGTGGCGATTTAAGAGGCTGCGATTTGAACTTTCTCGAAGAAGAAATGAAGTTGAAGAAAATTTGTTGAAATTCGATTCTTTGTAGCTTCGTCAGATACCCAACTCCAGCTTCGTCGATTTCCAACTCCATCTACGACAAAGTTGATGAAGATTCGTTGTTTCTAGGAGTTGAAGAAAATTAAAAATACCAAAAGATAAGATGACACTATTTAGTAATGTTAGAATAAATTAGTAAAGGAATTTGGTTTTTAAGTAAAAATTTCGTTAAGTACCAATAAAATAAGAGGAAAACAACAAAAGAATTTAGTAGGTTTTCGCGGTTCGTTACCCCGTGATAAAATCTGTTAAAAGCATCATATTTTTGGAAGATCTGGTGACGTCTACGATAGCCTTCTAGAAATTTGTGTTATCGTGCAATGCTAATGCGGCTTTTTATTGTAGTGTTACTCCTCGATTCATATAAACTAGTTCAATTCGTACAGCACTGTCATAATATTTTCCGAACTAAAGAGAGGGACAAACCATTGATACCGGGTTTGCAACATGATCAGGACCCATTTGAATCAGGCTGCAATCGAATCCCATTAACGGTTGGAGTCGAGAAGCTATGAGGAAAGAGATAGGTGTGTAGGCTAATGCAACCCGGTACGAGGCCGAGAAGGACCAAGGTTTGATATGGGACTTCGACTCTGGATCAAGGTCCAAGGCGAGTTCGTATGGACTATAATATTATAGTCGAGATGACCAACCAATTTTATTATAAATATTCATCGAAGATGTAAATAAGGTCAACTGCTTATTATTATAAATATTCCTCTTATTACTTTGACCTAATTAAAAATTTTAAAAACTCACATATCAAAAAACTAAGTAACTAACCCATATAAAAAAAAAATCAGATCTTGATTCAACAGGCATTATGCAATCCTGGCCTCTCTAAAATCAATTCTGTCTGAGTACTGATTTTGTTTTCTTAGCCTTATAAAGCGACGGCGAATTCATGATAATTGCCATCACAAATAACCAAAATGGGTTTAAAGCAGCAAACCCCATAATTTAACCAATCCAACTTCGGTTTACAAGCACTTGACCTAGTTAAGGTAAATCCTCACTATTTCCGAGTGTCTTTGAAACCTTTCTTCTTTTCTACAGTCTCTCCCAAGACATGGAAGCTTTTTCAGCTCGTGAAATTCACTAACTAAACAACGAACGTATTGGACTTGTAAAATAAAAGGTATTGGAGTTGCTAATCAAAGTATAAACAATTAATTACAAAATAAATTATATATACATTAGTTATAAATATGGATTAAAAAACATGAGATAGGTAGCTACTCATTGAAGGAGGAAGAATATATTTATATGGACGAATCCAAACGAGTGTTTGGTGGGATAATAATGTAGTAGTTCTGCAACTTACAGCACATATCTTTACCATGTGATTTATTATTACCATGTGCTTAATTCTAAAAATAAGTACTATTAGCTGGAAAAGACTAAAAAGTTAGAGCAAAACCTACCTACACCCTATATTCATAAAATAAATAAACGTCACACTTACTTCATGGAATATATGTCAAATACCATTTTAATGAGAAGAAGTACACTTCCTACGCCTATTTAAATCAAATGTTTGGGGTTATTTTCATACAAACTAAACAGAATTAAGTCAAAGACCAAAGACTTGTTCTTGTAAAACACATACCTACCTACCTATACATTTGTTTTGGTTCAAAAATGATCCTCGAAACGCCTATCGAGTCGAAGAGAGCCTATGTGACGTTTTTGGCCGGAAATGGTGACTACGTGAAGGGAGTGGTGGGACTAGCAAAGGGTTTGCGTAAGGTTAAAAGTGTTTATCCCCTTGTTGTTGCTATGTTACCTGATGTGCCTGAGGAGCATAGAGAGATCTTGAGATCTCAAGGCTGCGTTGTACGTGAGATCGAGCCTGTTTATCCTCCTGAGAGCCAAGATGGATACGCAAGGGCTTATTACATTATCAACTACTCTAAACTACGTATCTGGAACGTAAGAATATATATATAGAATCAATTTGTTCGAATCAAAATATGTCCATAAATAAACTTATATATGAAAGGCTTTGTTTTTTGCAGTTTCTAGAGTACAGCAAGATGATATACTTGGACGCAGATATTCAACTATTTGATAATATTGATGATCTATTCGATTTGGAAGATGGATATTTACATGGTGTGTTGAGTTGTTTCTGTGAGAAGATATGGAGCTACACGCCACTATACTCGATGGGATATTGTCAGTATGGTCCAGAGAAAGTTACATTCCCAAACGAGATACAATCATCTCCTCCTCCTCAATACTTCAACGCTGGTATGTTTGTCTTTGAACCTAAACTGTTGACTTATGAAGATCTCCTTCGTACCCTCCGCACCACACCACCTACACCATTTGCCGAGCAAGTCAGTATTTTTATATATACTCATTAAAACGTCTCATTAATATATAGCTAGCGTTCTTAACATTTATTTATTTTTTTCTTTTTTGGAAGGATTTTCTGAATATGTTCTTTGGGAAAGTTTTTAAACAAGTCTCTGCTGATTACAACTTGATTCTGTCTGTGCTTTGGCGCCATCCTGGGACTGTTGACTTGGAGAAAGTCAAGCTTGTTCACTACTGTCCACCTGTAAGTATAGTGTCTTGATCAAGTAAACAAATTTCAAATTAAAATTCATTAATATTTTTAGTGAAACTATAATGATATATAGGGAGCCAAACCATGGAGGTACACAGGGAAGGAGCCTAACATGGACAGAGAAGATGTGAAAATCTTAATCAAGAAATGGTGGGATATTTATGAAGACCAATCTCTTGATTTCACTCCTTAAACACAAGCCTCTCTTTGAAGCAACTTATATAGTGTGTTTTATTATCTCTGTTTGTATTTTATTTCCCCTTACCTGCTGTGTTTTAATTCTCATCATGTTTGTGTTTTCTATTTCTTGTTGTTTCGGTTACATTAGTTGTCTTCTTAATTAAAGTATAATACGAAAGGGCTTGAGCAGTATTGGGGGTATTAAATTATAAAAAATGGATTAAAAAAAAATTGGCTTTGATCAAATGGACAACAATGACACCAATAAGGACTTTAATACTAAATTAAGCTTCCCTTAATGGTCATGCAACTAATCACCATCGAAGACATCTCACCCGCTTCCCATAATCATAAAGTATCAATATACAATTATAGGACATAAATTAATCTCATAATGCTTTATTATCATATATAATAAAGCATTATAGTATATAAAGACATGGTAGAACGCGTTTATCGCTTTATCTCTAATAGTTTGCTTTACTTTTTTTGCTATAAAAATGTATTTTTTACAAAATGAAACAACATTTTCTCTAATGGTTTGCTTCATTTTTCTCTTCGATTTTTTCAAATATACTAATTTTTTTCAAATAATTTATTTTAACACTAATTCAACAAAATCACTATTAAATATAATTAAAATAATCATAGAACTAAAAATACAATACAGAGCATTTTGAGTATTCTATATTTTATTTTACTAATAATCATAAGTAAATGTTATATTCAATTTGTTAATATTTATTTGTTATAATCGTCATATAATTTTGATTTTATATTTAATACACCATATATAGTCTATTGAATATATGTTTTTATTATATTTTAACATTTAATTCAAAATGGTAAAGAAAATAACATATATGCAAATAATATTATTGTATATAATTTGTTAAACCAAGAATGATAATATAGATAAAGAAGAAGGAACAACATAAAATTAGAAAAGTTGATTTTCAAAACATGAAGTAATGAATAAAGTACAATTGGAAAAAAAAAAGCACCATTAGAGATGATGTTAGTATTATTAGAAGACATTTTTTACCACGTATTCTTGTTATAAACTATAGTAATAAACATGAACGATTGAATGGCCTTGTTACATTGTATTGTCATAGTCTACAGAGATGACATCAACAAGAAAATCCAAATTTCCACAACAATGAACTTTTAAAATTTAAGGAATTAATAGAGCGTTTTCTTTTAAAAAAAAGTAAAATATAAATTTATATAACGTATGACGACAAAATAATATGAAATACAAATTGACAATGTGTTAAACGACTACGGGTTTCGGACATGCCGACTTGGTAGGAACAAATGGGATGCTGGATATTATTTAGGTTTATTTGGTCTCAATAACATGTGATTGTTAATACGCTTAATTACAAACTTACAACCCAAATAATTAGTAGAGAATAGAGCAGGTCGTCTCGCTAATATAATATTATATGTTTCTATATTCATTTTCAGTTCAATTGTTTAGCAGATTATATTATTTTATTAACTCAACGACTACTCAATCTATGGCTCGACAGAAACTCGATGTTCTAGTCACTATTAACTCTTAAACCTTTTCTATCTCACTTGATCATCCCAATCAATGTTACTGTTATTCATAACATTCTTGTAGCATTTTACAAAAAAGCATATGACTCTATTTAAAATGTATTTTAGCTGCAACTACTAGGTGGTCTCGTGTGCTATGGTTCAACTTTTCCCACTTGAGATCGAACCTACAAAATTGTAGAACTGACTATTTGAGAATTTTCCAATAGAGTTATCAACTCAAACTTAAAAAAACTATGAGTTTTTTTTTTGACTCAGGAAGTGGAGATCTTTTTTTGTTTACATCAAGTACATAAAGCTACAATCCAAAAACTGCGTCTTTAGTCATTCATATAGGCAACCCTCGATGAAAGTAAAATGACATTTTCAGTTCCTTCCGTCGCGGGCGAGGAGTCTCTGATTGTACAAGAAGTGGAGATTTAGTTTCCATTTAATTCATCTTCAATTATTTTATTATTTGGTGTATCGGTTATAAAAGTTTCAAACCATAAAAAATCACTGACATCTCTTTTCCACCAGGTACGCAAGAGTACTCATTTGGATCTTCTAGTTTTTGATTAGGTTGGTGAGTCCAAGCTTCTCGTTGATGAACTTGCATACACTTATACTTGTGGCTTTGGTGAAGATATCGGCCAATTGATCGGAGCTCTTTGTGTAGCAAGGTAAGATTACTTTCTTTTCTACCATTTCTTTGACCTTGTGGCAATCTAACTCCACATGTTTGGTTCTTTCGCGAAACACTGAATTGGATTCGATGTCAATAACTGCTTGATTATCACAATGCATGGTGATAAGATCCTTCTAGTCAACACCCATGTCCTTGAGAAGATCTTTAAGCCACATCAACTCGGTTGTAAGCTTTCTCATGGCTCTATATTCAGCTTCTGACGTAGATAGCGCCACAGCCTTTTGCTTCTTTGACTTCCAAGTGACTAAGTTTCCTCTCGGTCGTTGATTTCCTATCATTCTTGTCTCCTTTCCAATCTACGTTATAATAACCCACGATTTCTGTGTTTTTGTTACAGCCCATCCATATGCCTTGTCCGGGAGCACCTTTGAGATACTTGAGAATTCTCTCAACCATGTTCCAATGGTGATTCTTTGGAATTTGCATATGTTAACTTACCTGATTCATATCAAAACAAATATCATGTCGTGTAATTGTTAAGTAAATTAGCTTACCAACAAGTCTTCTATAAAGTGTTGGGTTTTCGTATGGTTGATCTTCGATCTCCCCCTTTCGGATCACATTGTATCCTTCTTCGAGCGGAGTTTTTGCAGGTTTGGAACCTAATTTACCTGTCAAATACAACAAATCCAACGTGTACTTCCTTTGAGATAGAAACAAGCCTTTCTTTGTTCTATATACTTTTATCCCAAGGAAGTACTTTAGTTCACCCAAAACTTTAATGTCAAAAACGGATTTGAGATAGAGTTTAGAATCGTGGATACCTACCTTGTCACTTCCTGTAATGATGATATCATCAACATATACAAGAATGACTACTATATCTTTTTGACTCTTTGAAGTGAACAATGACTAATCAAATTCATGTCTCTTGAACCCTTTTGCCTTTAAGGTTGTGGTGAGTTTTTGATACCAAGCTCTTAGAGATTGTTTCAGGCCTTTGACAGCCTTCTTTTGCTTTAGAACCTTACCCTGTGAGCACAAGGATGAACAACCTGGATGTGGAGTTATATATACTTCTTCTTCTAGTTCTCCTTGAAGAAATGCATTCTTAACATCCATCTGCCATAAGTCCCACTCGAGATTCGTAGGTAGTGAGAATACAGCCCATACGGTATGGAGCTTAGCTACCAGTGCAAACGTATCAAGGTAGTCCTTCCCATATGTCTGAGTAAAGCCTATTGCCACAAGTATTGCTTTATTCCTTTCTAAGTCTATGTTACTCTTGTACTTGATCGTGAAAACATACTTTGAGCTAACCGTCTTCTTTCCTTTAGGCAAGTAAACTTCATCCCAAGTCTTATTAACCACCATTGCTTTGTTTTCCTCTCCAACAACTTCTCTCCATTCTTTGATTTCAATCGCTTCTTTATAAGTCTCTGAAACAAAGTTTGCATCGAGTTTTCCCAAGAAGACTTGATGTTCTTCTGTGAATGATGCAAGAGAACATACTGCTTGAATTGGATGAGAAAATGAGTTGTTGTTGTAGTAGAATTTGTTGTCTGTCCATTGAGACGGAAACTAAGGTCTAATACTTCTTCATAGTTGAACCGGTTCTTGTTCGGTTTCGTTCTCGGCTTCAGATCCAACTCCATCTAGAGCATGAAATCTGGATGCTCTTCGTCTTCATAGTGAGACGAAAGATAAAAAATTTCATTAGTACGTGTCTCCCCCTCATGATCAAGATGGGGATGAATTTTAGCTTCTGGTATATTCTGGATAGGAGCTTCTTCAGCGTCACTATCTTCATGTAGATCAATACGAAGGTTTTTCATCAAGTTCTTGAGGTTTGTAGCTCTATCTGAGACCGATTCGGATAGATCTTTGAGACTTCTCCAATCTTTGTCTTCATAGAACCATGTATCTTCAATGAACTTGACATCTCTAGAGATCATAAATCGTAGAGTATCTAGAACATAACACTTATACCCTTTTTGAGTGCTTGAGTAGCCGATGAACATGGCTTTGACACTCTTTGGTTCGAGTTTGTTCCTTAGATTATCTGGAATCATGACATAACACACACGACCAAACACATGTAAGTGATTAAGATATGGTTTGCTTTTATTTATAAGCTGACAAGGGGATTATTCATCAAGGATTTGTGTTGGTATCCTGTTGATGAGATGACACGTCGTGATCACAGCATCCGACCAAAAACGTTTTAGGACATTGTTGTGAAACATCATGGCCCTAGTGATCTCCATCATATTTCTATTCTTCCTTTCGGTTACACCATTCTGTTGAGGTGTATATTGACAACTGGTTTGATGTATGATTCCATGATTTTCGAGATGGTCTTTGAACGCACTACTCGTGTATTCTTCTCCGTTATCTGACCTGAAAACCTTAATTCTCGCATTGTATTGATAAGTCACATAACTTTGAAAATTCTTGAATGCTTCTAAGACCCTATATTTTGATGCAAGCAAAGTTCCCCAAGTGTATTTCAATTTTTCATCTATAAATGTAACAAAATATTTATGGTTCTCTCTAGATGCACATGGAGAAGACCAAACATCGGAATGAACAAGATCAAAACAATTTTCATAAACCACATTTGATTTGAGAAAAACTGAATGACTATGTTTTCCAAGAATACATGCTTCGCAATCAAAAGATTTATCAAACTTAACATGTGGAAACATCAAACTTAAGGCTTTAGAATGCGGATGGACAAGTCTAGCATGCCATAAAACATTGTTTGAATCAGAAATAACATATTGAAAAGCAATAGAAAATTTTTTAGATAAATCGGGGGTTGAGTTTAACTCTTTGAGGATATAAAGGTCCCCTTTGGTTGCTCCCTTACCAATCACGACTCTAGAACTAATATCCTGAAAAGAAACTTTTGTATGACTAAAAATAACCAAGCAATTTAAATCTGTAGCAATTCGTTTAACAGATACTAGGTTGGAGGTAAAGTTTGGCATAAATAAAGCTTAAGATTCCCTACCAAACAGATTCAGATTACCTAGTCCTTTAACCAGAACTTTACTACCGTTTGCTATGATTACATTTTCCAAATTTGGTTTTATATTGCTAATCATATTTGCATTACTAATCATATGATGATTTTCTCCAGAATCTATGATAATTGGTTTAACAATATTCTGAGCAATTTCAACATTTAAAGAGATACTTGAAGTCTTACCAGATCCTTTTAGAGCTTTGATGAGAGCATCGAGTTTATACTTCTTCACATACTCATCCTGGAAGGAAACTATGGAGGTGTTGGCTTCCTCAACCTTGTAGCTTGAACTGGTTCCCTTTGCCAAATTTTCTTCTTGAGAGTAGTTGGCTTTGGAATCCTTGAACTTGCTTGGTTTGAGATGTGGATGAAGAATCCAACACTTCTCCCTGATGTGACCCCTCTTCTTGCAGTGATCACACATAAGACTCTTCCTATCTTCATATGGCTTGTAACTCACCTTGTTCGCTAGTACTAAATCTTTACCTTTTTCTTTTTTACTAGAGAATAGGCTTAAAGATCCATGCTCTTTCTGGAGCTTTGCACAAACATCATCAAGTTGTAGCTTGTCTGATCTGAGGATATGTTGAATCATATCCTTTTATGATGGGTTTAAGGTAAGAAGATGACTAAAGACTTGATCTTGCTCTCTCCTCTCTAGAATCTTATATGGATCTGTGGTCACGGGTCTGAGCATCTCATACTCAGCCCAAATTGATTTGAATCTCCCAAAGTGTTCAGAGAAATCCATTTCTTCATGTGCCAACTCATTGATGGCTTTCTGAACTTCATACACCCGGCTCAAATTTGAGAGATTATCGAACACTTTTTGTAGAGAATCCCATAGATCCTTTGTAGTGCTGCAATATGAATATCCTTCATGCAATCGTGGATCTAGGATTTGTTGAATAATGCTGAGGGCTTTGTTGTTCTCTTGGAACCACTTTTCCTCTTCAACAGTGAGTTCTTTATCACCGTTGGCTTCTATTAATTTAGTAGAATACTTCTGTGTAACCACATGATTCCATAAACCAAGACCACGTAGATAAGTCCTGAGAGTTTGAGTACATAGAAGATAGTTGACCCCCTTGAGAGTTACGAGTTTATGTCTTGAATCTTCCTTGTCTTCCATTGAATCCTCCATTGAAAAACTTCGGATCAGGTAGTTATGCGATAATATCGATTTAGGAGAAAGAGATTATGATTCTAAACGACCCAAACTTCACTAAGATTCTGATCACAAAATAAAATCTCCACCTCTCAAATCCTATATACACAAGTCAGGAACACCTCTGCAAAAATTCAGCTAAAAAGGAGATAAACTCACCGTTGGATTTTCCAAGCACTCAAGACAACTCCTGCAGAAATCTGAAATCGCCACTGTAGTGAACAACCACGATAAAACTCGATTATCTCACAAACCAACCGTAGAAATCTAATCTTCACCGTTGCATATCAAGATCAATGAGTCACGAAGCTTACCTCAAATTTTCAGCAAGATCGGACCACATTTTAGTATCTAATTGTTCTCTAGAACATAACATAATAAAGTTGTTAGGTTTTCAGATCTAAGAAAGGATTGTAAAAGAGATTAGGGTTTATGCGGAAACGAGATTATGAGATTATTGATCTGATACCATGAACTAATGTGAGAATTATAAGAGATATTATGAGAATAAAGAGAATGAAGAAGATTATTATATTGAGATGAGAAACACAAAGGAGAATACAAGAGTTTATATAGATTATTCACAAAGTGAATTAGGTTAAACTTGGGTCTTGAGCTTTGGGCTTCTTTTCAACATAAGAGGCACATCTATTTTTTAGCTGATTTTCGTAGAAGTTGTGGAAGTCAATTTCGCACAATAGAATTTATATACGTTTTAATGGAGAATCATGAGACTTTAATTTGCTTATAACACTAAAAAGACTCTAATGAATATTAAAAACACTAAATATATAGGGTTAATTTGTTGAATAACCATGTGTAGGTGGGAAATTAGCTAGATGTACATTGCATTGTATAATTAAATTTCTGGGTTTAATATACCTCACATATTTTTTTTCTTACCCTTTGTTTCCTACACATGCGCATGTGATATTCATCTTTCTCTCTCTCTTTTTTAAATTTCACCCCTTCATTCTGTTTTTTACAAATTAACCATTTCAATTCAAATAATCAAATCATAAAAACTTACTTAAAAACACATGTTTTTTTCTAAATCTAACATGATTTAAATTATTAAAAATGGACTTATATTTTTTAAACTCTAAACTCCAAAATATAAACTCTAAACTCCAAAATAGAAGTCATAAATCCCAAAACATAAACTCTAAACCCCAAAATATAAATCATAAACCTCAAAATATAAACTCTAAACCCCAAAATATAAATCCTAAACCCAAAAATATAAACTCTAAACCCTAAAATGTAAGGGTGAGTTTCATTCTGGTGTACTTTTTAGAAAGTAATTACATTGTAGTCCACTTTCTGCTTTAGGTGGACTTTCGGTATGAGAGAGAAATAATCTTTGACGTGTTTAGCCTTAGGTACTCTCGCGTGATCGACGATGGGGTTGGTGTGCGCGTGGGGGAGATTGGGATAGGGTGGAAAAGCTTCCGGACTGTGTGATGTGAAAGGAGAAATCAAAGTAATTAAAAATAATAATTAAACGAATAATTATGTGTACCAAAACACAATAATTAACTATTAATTTTCAAACCTTTTTTAAGATACTGGGAAGCGTGCGGGAAGCTATACATGTATCGATGATATCATATGTACTAGGTTTTGCAAAGGATATGGAAGATTGAACATTTAGTAAGTTTTGTTCTTTGTCGAGATTCATAAATGTGTACATAAATATGTTGTTTTGTGTTTATTTGATGTAACAGTTTTATTGTTCAAGTGATATGTACAATTGTGTTATTGACTAAGAAGCTGCAATATAGACAAGTACATAACAGTTATGTGCGGTTAGTGGATATGTGTCGAAGATGGTGAATGGAATTTCATTGTATGAAAATGTAATATGTCTAGGTTCGTGAGTTTAAACGATGGTGGTACGCTGGACGACGTACAAAATGAAGTATTTTGGGAGTTTAGGATATCGAGGAATGAGAAGTCCAGGGTGTGCCTAAGCTACTGGCAAGCGAAGGGGAAGGTATTATGGTTTGCATGCACCAGTAATAGTAAGAAGTGACATGTCGTTGTCCATTGTACGAATGGAATCATATATAAGGAGTGGAATGACTATGTTTGTCATGTTCCGGAAGGAAGGGTTCGTTAGGGGTGAACGGATGACATAAACCCCACCTACGAAACTTGTACAGACTAGTTGTGATGGAGAAGTACCGATTAGTGAAGACGCAGTGTTCGCAACCCCAACAAAAACAATGGATTTGGTAGAAGATGATGTTTTGGTGATTATAGCAATCAAGGGCATGTTTCAGTTTAAGCAAACAACGCGAAGAAGGATTATTTTGTCTTAACTTACGTTGGCCAAAGGTGTGAGTGGAGAGTCTTAGCCCATGAAATATATAAGACCACATATTATGAGATCAGGAAAGCGTGTGTCAGTAATTCATGCGATATTGGAAGTAGGAACACTTACAAGAAGCATGCGAGTTTGAAAGTATTGACGGTTGTGTACATAAACAAATTTGAGACAGTTGTAAACGGGGCGCATTTTGGAGAGCTGCAAAAGTTAATACTGGAAAAGTTGAGGGTCTCCGCATTGTACATAACATTTTTTGGAGAGAAAAAGAGGTAGCTTCTGGTGTGTTGGACGGGCTGTACATATATGTCTTGACATTGGCAAATCCTGGCAGAATTACGGAAATTAAATTCGAGGGGATAGTTGATGGAGATATGTGGTTTCTTTATTGCTTCCTTGCATTTGGTACATCAGTAGTTGGATTCAAGAAACTGAGACTAGTGATAGTTGTGGACGACAGACAGTTAGGAGGAAGGTACAAAGGCATTTTGTTAACCGCGTGTGGAATGATGTGTTTTCCCACTTGCTTACGCTGTGGTGGACAGTGAGAATGATGACTCGTGGATCTGTTTTTTCGAGAGTATAGAACGATTTATTGCAGATAGTCCAAGTTTAACTATCATATCAGACAAAGCACAATCAAAGTAGAGGCACGCATGTTTCCAATGGCACATCATGGTGCGTGTATGGTACATATACAAAGGAATGTTACATTTAAGTTTCGCAGCAATGGGCTTGGAAAGATGGTTGGAGAAGCGGCATGTGCATGTAAGGTTAGTTTCTTCAGGTTTATATATGAAAAGATCAAGCTTCGTAACGGGGTGTGTGCTAAGTATCTCGATAAAATAGGATTTTCACAAATTGGACAAGAGCGCATTCAAAAGGTGAAAGGTACAATTTAAAGACAAGAACTCTGGACAAGACACTAAACAACACATTGAAGAAAGGGTGTTCATCTCCAATAATAGAATTGTTGAAGTTTATCCAACAGATGATGAAGAGATGGTTCTGTAGACGTTGGATGAAGTCCTTGTAATATACCAGATTTATAACACCTGCGGTAGAGAAACATATGTTGAAGGGAAAGAGTGAGACAAAAGGCTGTAAAATAGATTGGATTGACAAGTGGAATTTATAATTCAATGGGAAGTTTGGAGATAAACAGCTAGTATAGCTGGACGTCCGATGATGTTCCTGTAAGGTGTACGACATGAAAAATTTTCCATTTGGATATGCGATGTTTGCAGCTGACCGTGTTGATTTGCGCTATGAGCACATCGTCTCGGATTGCTTCATGACCAATACTTGGCGTGAGACTTATGCATTTGTTATACGGCTGGAAGTATTGCCATATGACGTGGACATACCAGATAAGATAAAATAAACTGTGAGATTAAACCTCCTAGGGCAAGGAGACCACCTGGACGACCCAGGGAGATTCATATACCTTCAACGGCAGAGATTGTGGTAAGTGTCTACATTGCGTTTTAATAGGAACAACATGTGTACTAACATAGTATGTTGGAAACATTGTTATGGCAAACAACAGGCGAACAAGTATTCAGGATACAAGGTGTCAGGTCACAATAGGGAAACATGTAAAAATCTGATTGGGTAACCATATGCTTGGGGTCGTTCTTTTTTGGGAGGACAATATTTGGATGCGTGTTATGGATGTTGATGTTTTGGATGGTGATTTTTTGGGTGGGTGTGTTAGTTTTTTTCTGTGATTGTCCAAAGTAGTAACGAATATGATCTTATGTTAATGGTTTAGATTTTATATTAGTTATGGTGTCCATGTGAATGTACGCAATATACCAGTAAAATGGAATTGTACTATGATAGGATCAGGATTTTAATTCCTAAATCTATATTGCAGAGAACATATCAAAGAAATATATTAAAAGGTCGAATTCCACAAAGAGCACACAGTACGATTTTCAGTTTAATGTTGAATTAAACTAAGAAAGATTAAAAAATGTTGGTTATAGCTGAGTTAAAAGAAAATAATAGTAAATAAAAACGAACTAAATCAGATAGATAAAAGCGTTAGGCATTAGGGAATTCCACATATATTCAGGTTTAACAACTCAGGTTATCATGCATGATTTAATATTGAAAATAGTTTTCAACTCAAAAAACAATTAAAAACTAATCTCCACCCGAAGTATTAGATCTCTATGTTTGAATTACTAAAGACAAACTTTCGCCATATTTAGATAATTCAATCATGCATTAGATTCATATTCGATATGTTCGTAAGCATCTAGACAATACTCCCGCAAGCATAAACACTTATTCATCTAGACTATGTCAGATTTCTAAATCAAATCTCTTTGTATTTACTAACCTATTATCATGACTAAGAACCTAAGAAATTCAATCCATTATGTCAAACCTTAACTATCAAACCTGGTTTCCTTGGAAAACCCCTAAAAATTATCTATGAAACTATTCAAACATGTTAAAAGAAACGCATCATAGATTCAAAGATAAAACAAAAAACATTGCATAAAATAATAAAAAGAGGGTTTAGAAATATTCTCCAAAAGAAGTTTAGGTTTTGGTCTCCTCTCCCTCTGAGAAAAAGAATACAAAGCCCAAAATAAAAGTTGAATAAAGCTTAACCTAAAAAATAAGTTCTAATTTCCTATTTAAAGGGGAAAAACGAAATATGGAGAAAAGGAAATCTTCTGGGGACCTTCCGTACAAAAACTGGGCAAAATATAATTTCAGTGCAAAAATAGTGCAAAATGGATTTTTGGATCAATCAATCTCTTCGAGATCCCTTTTTACGTAAGTTTCGAGGAGCTTTGGATCGATCGATCTCTTTTCACGTGCTGTACATGCTTCATTTGCGAGACAACTTGACCAGCCTTCAGTAAATCGCCATAACTATTGATTGCACCAATGGATTGACTTGAAACTACCTCCATATGAAAGCTAAATCATGTGGCTATCTTGTGTCCAAATTTCAGCTCAATCCATTCATGGGAACATCTTCAAAAATTGGTAAACTTCTGAACCTTCTGTCGGACTCTACATATGCTAATTTGCATCCAAAATGTCTCAAAACACCTCAATCTTCTCCAAATCCCTCTAAAATTTGAAAAGACTCGATAATGGACTAAAAGACTCTAAAAACACAACTTGAATCGATAAAAGACTCTAAACGAAGTGGTAAAACAACGTAAAAATCGAGTACATCAACTCCCCCAGACTTAGATATTTGCTTGTCCTCAATTAAAGCAAGAACAATATGGTGAAGATGTTTGAAAAGGACCACACATGAACTCTCAGAATCTTAGCAATCCCAAGTTCAGTCATCAAAAACTAAAAGACACTAATCCTAGACAACCATTGCAAATAGACTGTTTACCGCCACCTAACTAACAACATATTTGCTACTCTAAATCCCAAATCAATCAAACTTCAAATCATTTCATCTAACTCTCTAACTTCAATTAAGTACAAATGGGTGCATTCTTACCTATGGGGTATCGATCAACGCACTAGAGTATCCGTCATTCAGGAAGCCCATACCAGTTCGAGCATCGAGCTACTTTGGATCCCGTCCCTTTCTTCTCCTTTTCTCACTCTTTTATTCATTTTTATTACTTCTGCTTTTTTTCTAAGCTTTGTTTTCGCTTGCTTCTTTTATATTTGTTTTGTTTCTTTTAGCAATAGGTTTTAACCTTTTTGAAGGGAAGAAGAAGAAGATCATAATCGTACTGAAAGAATTCTTGGTTTTACAGAGGGCTGAAGACAAAAATACCTAGCTCAAAGTATTCCAACACCATAGATAAGAGAAATTAAGATCAAATTAAGTCTTATCAAAGTAGAGCTAGCATCAAATCATCAACAATCCAAAAGACCAGAACTTTCAAAAGCATATAGACCAGTCAATGGGGTTCCAATCCTAAACGCATCAGTTAATCTAAGTCAGTAGGCAGGTAGAAATCAATTCTAAACTCACACTAGGCTAATAGTCATCACATATTCTTGTCATTGTTCATTCGACTCGACTAAATCAAAATGAAAAATGTTGAAAAATTTCGCCAAAATGATAAACATCCAAAATAAACATGTTAGTAATCATACACCCTCCCCCAGACTTACTTCACACCATCCCGGTGTGAAAATAAATCAAGAAAATGATGTAAACTGACTGAAATAAAAGAAAAAGAACAAGAAAAGAAAAACTAACATAGGTGGGTTGCCTCCCACCAAACGCTTAGTTAAAGACGTTAGATTGAATGTGGACCACAATGTGCTAATCACGAGAATCAAATGCCTAAACTAATGCACCTTTAGTCTTTCTCCTATTAGTGCAATAGAACATATGCACAAAGAATCGCAATCTTGTGCATGGAAAAAAGACATCAATCTCATCAAAGAAGCTGACTACATATGTAACATATATCGTGAATTGCTCCTTGATTACTAGAGGCTCATGAGAATCAAATGCATTAGATGGAAAAATAAAATCAACTTCAGGTTTAAACGAGTTCAACACAAAGTACTCAACTTCATCTCCAACAATCATGTAAAACACATCATTCTCACTTCTAATGTCCATCTCAACCTTAGGATTTTCTGAATCACTCAAGATTTTATCTACATCAAGCACATCTCTTAGGAAAGACTTTTTAAGAAGTGGACTAAACTCATCATGCATTGAATACCTTAACTTGAGATCATGAATGTTATAACATATTTCATCATAATTCCTAGTAAGTTTTTCAAACCTCATAGTATCTAGCCTCTGAGACTCACATATCAAATCATAACATTCATCAACAATCATGGGTGTATGGAAACTAGAAGTTATATCTTCAATGCTAGGCATGTGACATAATTCATAATCATGAAATTCAGAGTTAAACTCAAATATACCTTCTAGTTGGCTTGGGGAACCCAATATATTACCTCTTCATGTGTTTCAGCTAACTTTACCTCTTCATGTGTGATATCCCTCAAGTGTTGCTCGGTGTACGAGGATGTTTAGTCTAAGAAACTCATCTATAACTCTCGTTGGCGGAGTTGGATATTCTTTTTCAAGATAATCCAACTCTACCTTTTGTTCTAGGGTAAGCACGTTCTCATCAAATGGTTCCTCCTCATCGTAAATGTTCTCTTCGAATGTGTCATCCTGCTCATGTGGCCAATCATTGTAATTCATGGCCATCACTTATAAAAAAACTAAAAAAGTAAAAAAATTAAGAGAAAAAGAAAAAACTTAGTTTCCTAGACTAGTAGTTTGCATTATTTTTTTTTTTACAAAAATGCATTTTTTCAAAATAAACAAAATGAAAACGAAGCAACGTTTTCTCCAATGGTTTGCTTCATTTTTCACTCTGAAAAGAAAAATCTAAAATTTATTCAAATTTTTATTTACAATTAATTATTATTATAACATTCTAGTTTTTCAAGTTTACTAATTTTACTCAACTAATTTATTTAAACATTAATTCAATAAAATCACTATTAAGTATAACTAAAACATAATTATAGAACTAAAAATACAATACACAGCATCTTGAGTATTCTATTTTTTATTTTACTCGTAATCATAAGTAAATGTTATGTTCAATTTGTTAATATTTATTTGTTATAATCGTCATATAATTTTAATTTTATATTTAATATATCATATATGGTCTATTGAATATATGTTTTTATTATATTTTAATATTTAAATCAAAGTGCTAAAGAAAATAACATACATGCAAGTAATATTATTGTATATAATTTGTTTAACTAAGAATGATAAAATAGATAAAGAAGAAGGATCAACTTAACATTTAAAATTTAAAAAGTTGATTTTCAAAACATGAAGTAATGAATAAAGTATAATTGGAAAAGAAAAAAAAAAGCATTATTAGAGATGATGTTAGTATTGTTAGAAGACATTTTTTACCACGTATTGTCGTTATAAATTATAGTAATAAACATGAACGATTGAATGGCCTTTGTTACATTGTATTGTCCTAGTCTACAGAGATGACATCAACAAGAAAATCCAAACTTCCACAACAATGAACTTTTTAAAATTTAAGGAATTAATAGAGCGTTTTCTTTTAAAAAAAAAAGTAAAATATAAATTTATATAACGTATGACGACAAAATGATATGAAATACAAATTGACAATGTGTTAAACGACTACGGGTTTTGGACTTGCCGACTTGGTATGAACAAATAGTGATTATTTAGGTTTATTTGGTCTCAATAATATGTGACTGTTAATATGCTTAATTACAAACTTACAACCCAAATAATTAGTAGAGAATAGAGCACGTCGCCTCGCTAATATACTATTATATGTTTCTAATCATTTTCAGTGCAATTTTTTTAGCAGATTATATTATTTTATTAACTCAACGACTACTCAATCTATGGCTCGACAGAAACTCGATGTTCTAGTCACTATTAACTCTTGAACCTTTTCTATCTCACCTGATCATCCCAATCAATGTTACTGTTATTCATAACATTCTTGTAGCATTTTACAAAAAAGCATATGACTCTATTTAAAATGTATTTTAGCTGCAACTACTAGGTGGTCTCGTGTGCTATGGTTCAACTTTTTCCACTTGGGATCGAACCTACATAAATGTAGAAATGACTATTTGAGAATTTTCCAATAGAGTTATTAACTCAAACCACGTCACTACAAAAAAGATATATTATTATTTATTTTTAATATTTACATTAAATGATGTAAATAAAATTAAAATTTATTTATAGAAGTGACTTAATAACTGATGATGCAAATATTTTACATTAACAAAAACAATCGATATAAATATTGCATCAATTTTGTAATTGATGCTAGATATGCCGGTTATTAAAAATAATATTATATTTTACAACAGTTTACAAAATTAATACTATTATTTGTTTTATTTTACGGTAAATGATATGAAGATTTGTAAAATAGCTTAATGAGTAATACAGTTTGTATTGATTAATTTAAATGATACTAGAATTTGTTACACAAATGATGCTAAAATTATAAATGGTATGATTATTATAAAAAATCTCCAATTTAAATAGTTGTTGAGATTTTCACGCAAACTTTTTTTTATTGTTTTGTGATTTAGATAAAAACTTTGTGGGTGCTACCATTGTTAAATCCCTTCACGTTTTTAGTTACAATTCTCAAGTAGAGAATATATAGTCAAAAAAATTGGATCCCTACTCTTTAATGTGGTCGATGTGGGAGAATTGTTTTTAATTTTTTTTCCCTTTGCATATATTGAGTTAATTAAAAATTATCTTCTCTCTAACGAATTTTCATTTCATAATTTTAAAGTTTATTGCTTTTAGAATTTTAAGCAGTTTAATATATTTTAAAGAACATATATATTATAAATAAATATGGGATTAAAATCTCTTTTAAAATGAATATACAAATGTTTTAGTTTTTATTGAAGATCATTAGTTATTAATTGATGTCAATTTATTTTAATTGCTTTTTTCACCAAAATAAAACTAAAAAACAACAAATCAGATGCAAGTATCAAAACTTCGTGCTAACCAACGTGGAGTCGTTGAGCTACAAAAAGAGAACAATTTTTGTCGTTGACGCGCCGCTCGAGTCAGAAAATCCGCTTGCCGATTAAGCCGACGTGAGTAGTAGAAGATGCGAAAGTCCGGGTGAGTTGATGTATAGCGTGACAAATCCGAGAGTTCAGCTGCAAAAACCGGCCACCAAGATGGAGATGATATCATGTCAAGTAAATCTGTGGAGTCTGTCAGGAAATGAGGGCATGGCCATCCCAATTGATGAAGACTTTTGAGTGCCCATAGAAGGCTCAGCAATTCGGTTTGTAACGGGGAAAGACTTGAGAATAATCCACACATACCTGAGTAGCCAATATGTCCATCGGGGGAAAGAAGGACCCAACGGAGACCACAGAACTGCGAGCATGTCTTCCATGATCCGTCTTTGAAACATCTAGTAGAGTTCCGGAAGTGACTAGGTAGTGGGATGGAGACCCTAGAACTGCATTGTAGAGTGGAGGGGGCCACTTTTTGAGCAAAATCTAGGGACCAACTTCGAGCTTCATCCAAGGCATTGGGAACTATATCTGGTAGATCCCAGGTTCTATTGTTGAAAATTTTATCATTCCTGGCTTTCCATAAATACCAAGCTATCCAAACATAGATGGGTGAACCATTATGAATAGATGAAACCTCATTGGAAGTAAGGAGATAAGAAAAGTTTTCTAACAACTTCATTAAAGGGAAGACATACATAATGTTCCAGATCCCAGAGGAAGCCCATGTTTGTAATGTTGGAGGGCATCCAAATAGAGCATGATTGACTAATTCATATGGATTATCGCATCGCGGACATCCTCGGTCCACCTTGAGCCTTCGATTGACTAGGTTTGAATTAACAGCTAAAACGCCAGATAGAGCTTGCCAAGAAAATGTCGAAGCGTTGAAGGGGCACTAAGTTGCCAAATCTGCCTCATTAGTTCTGTGGTAGAGGGCTGTTGGGTCGCGAAAGAAAGCTCCGCGTCCAAATCTTTACTATGGATATCATACCCTGATTTGACCGAATAAAGACCTGTCTTGGTAAAATGCCAACAGAAGCCATCAGTAATGAGACGTGACAGACGTAGCCGCAATATATTGGAGACATCCACCAGGAAAAACAGTTGGCGTAGTAGTGGTTCCCGCCAAGTGGTACCATCATCATGGAAGAGAGCACTAACCCTGAGATCTGTATGAATGCCCGGGATGAGGGGTTGAGGGGAGTAAGGAAACTCACCTCGTAACCAGTTGTCTTGCCAGACACTAGTATTAATTCTATTATAGATTGTGCGTCGGAGACCCTTAATCAAAAGATTTCTTGCACCCCATATACTTTTCAAACCATACGACACCGCACTGTGACAAAGAGCCCGAAATTGGAGACACGCTCGAAAGTAACGGCCCTAAAAAACGCGCGTGAAGTGAGAACTGGGATCTTGGACCAATTGCCATAATTGTTTGGCTAAAATAGCCTGATTAAAAACTTCAAGAGCTTTACAACCGAGACCACCTTTGTCCTTCGGGAGGCACCCTTTAGTCCATTTTATCTAGTAAATGCCTCGTGAACCAGGTTTAGTACTCCACCAAAATGTAGTGATGGTACAGGTCAAATTGGACAATAACCTTTTCGGCAGACGATAGCAAGACATAACATATGTGGGTAACGCTTGAGCTATTGATTTGATAAGGACCTCCTTGCCTCCCTTCGATAGGAACTTAGCTGACCAACCATTAATTTTACTATACAGACGGTCCCTTACATATGCAAAAACCTGGGCTTTGAAACCCTGAATTTGTTCCAGTATTCCTAGGTATTTGCCTGCCCAACCGATATTTAAGTAGTTGTCGATCCTAAGGAGGCACCTTCTTACCAAAGATAATTGTGGACTTATCAAGATTAATCTTTTGTCCTCAGGCTTGTTCATATAGAGATAGAATACCTGCCACCTTATCACATTCTACTAAACGTGCCTTACAGAAGAAAAGGCTATCGTCAGCGAACAGTAAGTGTGAGATTGGAGGGCAAGCTGCAGCCAGTCGAATACCTGAGAGAGTACCATCGATATCTGCTGCCCGAAGATTAGCAATAAGGGCCTCCATACAAAGGATAAATAAGTAAGGGGATAACGGATCTCCCTGGCGTAAACCCCGGATTGGTGTGACGGAACCTTTTGGTTCACCATTAATTAAAGCCCGATAAGAGATGGAAGATGCACAAAACATAACCCGATTAACTCAAGGGGGGGGGGAGACACCCAACTTTAGCATCAGCGTCCGGAGAAAATTCCACTCTACACGATCATATGCCTTACTTATGTCGGTTTTAATAGCCATAAAGTCCAGCATACACCGGGGTTTTGATCTTAGGGCATGGAAACCTTCCTGAGCAAGAAGGATGTTATTTGTAATTGCCCGCCCTTTAACAAATGCCGACTGAGTGTCAGAGATTAAAGCCAGGAGGATAGACTGCAATCTGTTACATACATATTTGGAAATAATCTTATAGATAACATTACAGAGGCTGATGGGCCGAAAATTAAGCATCTCTTTTGGGCGATCAACTTTCGGGACTAGGCAAATATTAGTTTCATTTAGATGAGTATCAAAAGAACCACAATTATGGAAATATTGAACTAGTTGGATGACTTGTGGACCAACAATATGCCAGTAGCGTTGGTAAAAAAGCGCATTTATTCCATCAGGACCTGGTGCCTTTTCCGGAGCCATCACAAACAGGGCACTGCGAATCTCATCAGGGGAGAAAGGTCGCATAAGTAAAGTGTTCATATCATCAGTGACATGAGATTTGACTGGTGCAAGTGCCAACTTCAAATTACTTACTCTTGAGGTAGAGAACATAGATTGAAAGTACGAGACAGCCACCGTTTCTATGTCTTCATCCTTTTCAGACCATATGCCCTCAGCATTGAGGAGATCGGAAATTCGGTTACGCGCTCGACGCTGTTTAGTAGAGGCATGAAAGAATTTCGTATTTTATCCCCTTCCTGGAGCCATGCTGCACGACTCTTCTATTTCCAGAAAAGTTCCTCGTCTGCCATGGTGGTCCATAACCGCTCCATTACGTCAGCTAGTTCCTCAGGACTCACGGCGTCCGAAGAAGTAGCATGGTCTACTTGGAGTTTTAGCGTTTCTACATCTAGGGAAGAGTAGAAGTGCTTATTCTGTCGCCAGCACGAGATCCGACCGCGACAGTTCTTAATCCATTCCCAAATCCTGGAGTCCAAACTCTAGCCTGACCTTAGCCAACCGTCCTGCACCACGGCCTCAAAACCACTTTTTGAAGGCCATCGTTTATCGAAACAAAATTGCCGAGAGCCATTATGAGTACGCGAACCAAGCGTAATGAGAATTGGACGGTCATCGGATCCCCACATAGGGAGGTATTCCATATGAGAACTAGAGAATAACTCATGCCAGTCTTCATTACCCATCGTTCTATCTAAACGACAGCGTACCTTCGACCAACCTCTATGACCAACCCACGATAAAAAATTACCAGTAAATGGAAAGTCAATCATTAGGCAAAAATTGAGAAAAGACGAGTCCGGGCGAATGCGCCCCCTAATTTTTCCGAATGATTAAGGTATCATTAAAATCCTCAATCATAGCCCAAGGCGCAGAACGGGCCAAACTAATGCGTTTTAAACGTTCCCAGACAATATCCCGCTTTGAAATAACAAGTTCTCCATAAGCAAACGAGATAAAAAATGTATTGCCTTAAATAGTAACCAATACATCGATTACATTTTTATTAAAGAAAAGAACTTGAACATCAAAAGAAGCTAAAGCAAGCAAAGCTAAGCCTCCACTAAGACCAGAATGTTCAAAAGTAAATAAGAAATCATATCCTAAATGCGCTTGGATATCTTAAAGAAAAGAACGAGGTTGTTTAGTTTCCATGAGAAAAAGAAGCCCCGGGAAAATTGTACGCCGAAATTCCCGGAGGGGCTTAACCGCCAAGAAGCTTCACGCTCCTTGGCAGTTCCAACTCTGGATCATTACGGCTCGCCTGGTGGTTTTTCCTCAACCACCTGGCTTTTAATGTTTCCCGATATATTTCCGCTCTTCAGATCCGCCTCAGGAATTAGCGGGAATATAACCCTTGCAGCTTCCTTTTCCTTAGAGACAAAAAGATTAGTCTTCACCAAATTCGAGACCTTAAGGGGGGAAAGACCAATCTTCTTCCTTGGGAGTAACTTCTTCGAAAACTTTCCTTTTCCCTTATCACCCACAATCGGCTCAAACTCTGAACCAAGTATCCCTTTGAGGGGAGAAGTAACTCCATCACGGATATTGGGCCCAGAATGAAAATGTTGATGGGTTGGGCCCTCAAGAAAATTTTCAACACAAACAACCCTATCGCCTAATTGTAAAATTGGTTGTGAGCCTTCTTTTAGCAGGCCTCAAGAAGTCGGCCCAAATGTTGCCATGACCCACTCCTTAGTAGAGCCAAAGACATGCCCTGGAATTGTCGGGCGTGTAGAGGAAGGGGCCTGAGAGGTTGATCCAGGTTGATGGGCCTGCGAATGTGAAGAAAAGGGCCCAATAGCTAGAGGACCCTCCTTAACCGGTTTTGCCAGCGCTAAAGAAACACCCAATTGTTCCGCTGGAAACAGGTTCCTTCGGACTGAAGGACGAGCCCGTGAGGAAGAAGATTCTGCCATCGAGGACCCTCGAACCAGTTCAATAGTCACTGGGAAATCACGAATTGTAGGAACCAAATAAGTTACACCTCTTGGGAACGGATGGTGACCATGGGATCGATGGTCACCTCCATTGTCCCGCTGGTTTCGCCTATCAACTTGAGCTAGTTACCTACGGTCTTGTTGTCGACGTCGGGGACACGCCGAAGTAGCATGGGATAACATACTACAGAAAGAACAGTAGTTTTGTAGCTTCTCATAAGCAAATAGAACAATTAGATTTTCTCCAGACGCAAACTCGATTGCACGAGAAAAACAGAGGGGGGAGGAAGCATCTATCACCACCCGGATCCGCATAAACGCAAGATCAACCTCTAGTAGCTCACCCAAATCCTCCCTAATAAACCGAATGGTTTGTTCAACCTGAAAGTGGTCTGGAATCACAAGGACCGAGACCCAGAAGAATATCGAGGCTGGATAACCAATGCGGACCGTGGAAATCCAACGATCAAGAGAAATAATCCACCTGTCGAAATGGTTGGGAAGATTCTCAAGTACCTGTTCCACATCCTCAACCAATTCAAATCAGAATTTGAAACGACCATTCCCGGCATCCATACCGTGAACATGTCGGTCACATTCCCATAAAGTTGGGAGAAAAGAAATCGGAGCTCCGGTGTGATTTCCTTGGACCAACGTGTTCAAAACGCGTTCGACCAAATTTTTGTTGAACTGTGTGATCACGCTTGAGTTATCAAAGCTCGGGATTTGGAGAGGTGCCTGGAAACGGTCACCCGTACGGCGATGGACCAAAGATGATTGTAAGGACCTAGAAGCCATATTAGGAATCAGTGTGAGAAAAAGGAAAAAACAGATGAATCGAAAGAGAGAAAGGGGAGTGCAGAGGATCACATAAGAACTAGCAAATAAATAGAAATCGCACCGGTAAACACAGATGCCGGAAAATCATCCAAGGATTTAAGGCGGATAGACATAGATCACGCCATGATTGCTTCTTCACAGATGCGCAAGATCCAGATATGAGACTCAAATCAATCAGAAATACTCGCATGATAAAGGAAATGAGCAGAAATAGGAAAGAAGAATCAGGGGGTGGGGTCCTAGATCACCATGATTTCTCCGGAAATTAGCAGTCGGCGGCGACCCTCTGGAATCGCCTAGGGCGAACATGTGTAGTGAAAAATAATAGGTTTTAGATTTTGTTTTAATTATTTCAATTGCTATTAATAATTTAAAATAAAAATGATTAAATTTGAAATTATTTATTATCACTTGTTAACAATAGATTTTATTTAAAATTATTTATTTTGTGATAAATTATCAGTGATGCAAAATTCTTTTTTAATTGATGTTAATATAATAAGAGAATACACTAGTTATTAATTGATGTGAATTTATATTTTGCATCAATGTTTGGAAAATGATGTAAATTATTATTAATATATGTTAGTTGATGTTAATATGTTAATAATAACAACATTTCTTATAACTGATGAAAAATTAATTAATATGTATCATTTATTAATAACGATTTTATTTTATATTATTTATTGATAAATGATACTAATTTATAACAATTATTTTTAAAAAATATTTTTAGTGATGTAAAACATCAATTTTCTTGTAGTGCGTCTGCTATATAAATCATAATTTATACTAAAAAGACTGTAGTTTTTTTAAACTCAAGAAGTGGAGATTTCTTTTCTTTTTGTCACCAAATACATAAAAATAAAATTACAATCCAAAAGCTGCGTCTTTTGTCATCCATATAGGCAACCCAGAGCCGATGAAAGTAAAACGACGTTTTCAGTTCCTTGCGTCGCGGGCGAGGGAGTCTGTTTGTACAGGAAGTGGAGATTTAGTTTCCATTTAATTCATCTTCAATTATTTTAATATTTTGTGTATCGGTTATAAAAATTTCAAACCATAAAAAGTCACTACTGACAACCTATTTTCTTCTTAAAAGTTTCATATAACATATATCAAATATTCCCAACTTCAATCTATTACTCCATCAAATAAAGTTTCAAGTTTATTTATTTGCAAATTAAAACTTTAAAATTTAAAAAACACAAACATCAGTTTTTGCCCTTAATCTGATGACCCATAAATCTGTGTCAAATATTCTGCTCCAGTAAAACATCTAAAAACCCTACCAATCAAACCTCATATAATTGTTTTTCTTCTTAATTCTTAAAATCAGTTTTTATATCTCATATTCTATGTGTAAGAGGCACATCTGTTTTTTAGCTGATTTTCGTAGAAGTTGTGGAAGTGGATTTTGCACAATAGAATTTATATACGTTTTAATGGAGAATCATGAGACTTTAATTTATTTATAACACTAAAAAAAAGACTATAATGAATATTAAAAACACTAAATATATAGGGTTAATTTGTTGAATAACCATGTGTAGGTGGGAAATTAAGTAAATGTACATTGCATTGTATAATTAGATTTCTGGGTTTAATACATCTCAATTTTTTTTACCTTTTGTTTCTACACACGTGCAGGTGATATTCATCTCTCTCTCTCTTTTTTAATTTCACCCCTTCATTCTTTTTTACAAATTAACTATTTCAATTCAAATAATCAAATTAGAGAAACTTATTTAAAAAATATATATTTTTTAAATCTAACATGATTTAAATTATTAAAAATGGACTTATATTTTTTAAACTCTAAACTCCAAAATATAAACTCTAAACCCCAAAATAGAAGTCATAAACCCCAAAACATAAACTCTAAACCCCAAAATATAAATTATCAACCTCAAAATATAAACTCTAAACCCCAAAATATAAATCCTAAACCCAAAAATATAAACTCTAAACCCTAAAATATAAGGGTGAGTTTCATTCTGGTGTACTTTTTAGAAAGTAATTACATTGTAGTGCACTTTCTGCTTTAGGTGGACTTTCGGTATGAGAGAGAAATAATCTCTGACGTTTTTACCCTTAGCTACTCTCACGATGGACGATGGGGTGGGTGTGCGCGTGGGGGAGATTTGGATAGTGTGGGAAAGCTTTCGGACTGTGTGATGTGAAAGGAGAAATCGAAGTAATTAAAATAATAATTAAACGATTAATTATGTGTACTAAAAACAATAATTAACCATTAATTTTCAAACCTTTTTCAATATACGGGGAAGCGTGCGGGAAGCTATACATGTATCGATGATATCATATGTACTAGGTTTTGAAAAGGATATGGAAGATTGAACATTTAGTAAGTTTTGTTCTTTTTCGAGATTCATAAATGTGTACATAAATATGTTGTTTTGTGTTTATTATAGTTGATGTAACGGTTTTATTGTTCAGGTGATATGTACATTTCTGTTATTCACTAAGAAGCTGCAATATAGACAAGTAAATAACGGTTATGTACGGTTAGTGGATGTGTGGCGAAGATGGTGAATGGAATTTCATTGTATGCAAACGTAATATGTCTAGGTTCGTGAGTTTAAAGGATGGTGGTACGCTGGACGACGTACAAAACGAAGTATTTTGGGAGTTTAGGATATCGAGGAATGAGGAGTCTAGGGTGTGCCTAAGCTACTGGCAAGCGAAGGGGAAGGTATTCTGGTTTGCATGCACCAGTAATAGTAAGAAGTGACATGTCGTTGTCCATTGTACGAATGGAATTGTACAAAAGGAGTGGAATGACTATGTTTGTCATGTTCCGGAATGAAGGGTTCGTTAGGCGTGGACGGATGACAGAAACCCCACCTACGAAACTTGTACGGTCTAGTTCTGATGGAGAAGTACCGATGAGTGAAGACGCAGTGTTCGCAACCCCAACAAAACCAATGGATTTGGTAGAAGATGATGTGTTAGTTTCCCATGTCGAAGCAGTTGAGGCAAGTTGGGTAAAATAGAGTATTCAGCAAAACAATCAGAGCGTAGTCCATTTGATCTTGGAATTGATTCCCCGGAGGTTAAACAAGAGCTATTCCCAGAGGAGAATAGTTTTCGTCTCCGCTTTTGGATGATAGTTTTGGGGGAGGGGGGGGTCAAATGCAGTGGATATAATGTGTATGCCAAAAAATGGTGTGGATAGTAATGTGACCAATCAATGTAATGATGATGGGGGAGATATGGGATCTTATGATAAGGACATCTCGCCTATGTTTGAAGATACATTAGTAAGGGCTAGCATCATACATGATTTGGATATGAATTTGGATTCAAAGGGTAAAGATATTGTTGTTGGTATTTTGTTTAATTGTAAGAAAAATTGTCAAATAGCTTTGGTTATCATAGTAATCAAGGGTATGTTTTGGTTTAAACAAACAACGACGAAGAAGGATTATTTTTTCGTGACTTACATTGGCTAAAGGTGTGAGTGGAGAATCTTAGCCCATGAAATATATGAGACCACAGAGTATGAGATCAGGAAAGCGTGTGTTAGTCATTCGTGCGATATTGGAAGTAGGAACACTTACAAGAAGCATGCGACTTTGAAAGTATTGACAACTGTGTACATAAACAAATTTGAGACAGTTGTAAACGCGACGCGTTCAACAGTTAGTACTGGAAGAGTTGAGGGTCTCTGCATCGTACATAAAATTTTAGAGAGAAAAAGAGGTAGCTTTTGGTGTGTTGGACACACTGTACGAAGAAGAAATTTGAAAACTAGCCAGGTGCATTAGTAGTTGGATTTAAATCTGAGGGGGCAGTTGATGGAGATGAGCTGTTTTTTATTGCTTCCTTGCATATGGTGCATTAGTAGTTGGATTCAAGAAACTAAGACTAGTGATAGTTGTGGACGACACACAGTTAGGAGGAAGGTACACAAGCGTTTTGTAAACCGCGTGTGGACATGATGTGTTTTCCAACTTGCTTACGATGTGGTGGACAGTGAGAATGATAACTCGTGGACTTGGTTTTTTGAGATGATAGTACGAATTGTTGCAGATACTCCAAGTTTAACTATCATATCAGACAGAGCACAATCAAAGCAAAGGCACGCATGTTTCCAATGGCACATCATGGTGCGTGTATGGTGCATTTACAGAGGAATATTACATATATGTTTCACAACAAAGGGCTTGGGAAGATGGTTGGAAAATCGGCATGTGCATGTAAGGTTAGTTTATTCAGGTTTATATATGAAAAGATCAAGCTTCGTAACGGGGAGTGTGGTAAGTATCTCGAGAAAATAGGATTTTCAAAAATTGGACAAGAGCACATTCAAAAGGTGAAAGGTACAATTTAGTGACATGAACTCTATGCGAGACACTAAACAACGCAATGAGGAAAGGGCGTTCATCTCCAATAATAGAATTGTTGAATTTTATCCAACAGATGATGACGAGATGGTTTTGTAGACGTCCGATGAAGTCCTTGTAATATACCAGATTTAAAACACTTGAGGTAGAGAAACATATGTTGAAGGGAAAGAGTGAGACATAAGGCTGTAAAATAGATAAGATTGAGAGGTGGAATTTCCAATTCAGTGGGAAGTTTGGAGATAAATATCTAGTATAGCTGGACGTGCAATGATGTTCCGGTAAGGTGTACGACATGACAAAGTTTTCATGTGGATATGCGATGTTTGCAGCTGACAGTGTTGATTTGCGCAATGAGCACATCATCGCGGATTGCTTCAGGACCAATACTTGGCGTGAGACTTATGCAGGTGTTATAAGGCCGGAAGTATTGCCATATGACGTGGACATACCAGATGAGATAAAAAAAGTCGTGTGATTAAACCTATTAGGGCAAGGAGACAACCTGGACGACCCAGGGAAATTCGTATACCTTCAACAGGAGAGATTGTGGTAAGTGTCTATATTGCGTATTGATAGGAAAAACATGTGTACTAACATAGTATGTTGGAAAGATTGTTAGGGCCAACAACTGGCGAATAAGTGTTCAAGATACAAGGTGTCAGGGCACAATAGGACAACATGTAAGAATCTGATTGGGTAACCATATGCTTGGGGTCTTTATTTTTTGGCAGGAAATATTTGGATGCATGTTATGGATGTTGATGTTTTGGATGGTGATTTTTTGGGTGAGTGTGTTTGTTGTTCTCTCTGAATGTCCAAAGTAGTAAGGGATATTAACTTATGTTAATGGTTTGGATTTTATATTAGTTTTGGTGTCCATGTGAATGTACCAATATATCAGTAAAATAGAATTGTACTATGATAGGATCAATCTTTTAATTCATGAATGTATACTGCAGAGAACATATCAAAGTAATATAGTAAAGGGTCGAATTCCACAAAGACCACACTGTACGACTTTCAGTTTAATGTTGAATCAAGCTAATACATATTAAAAAGGTTGGTTGTAGCTGAGTTAAAAGGAAATAACAGTAAATAAAAACGAAGTAAATCAAATAGATAAAAGTGTTAGGCATTAAGGATTTCCACATTATTCAGTTATCATGCAGGATTTAATATTGAAAATAGTTCTCAACTCAAAAGACAATTAAAGACTAATCTTCTCCCAAAATATTAGATTCCTGATATTACTCAAATTTAATGCATTTTAGTGGGCATTTATGCTTGTTAGATTTGCATTATCTGAGTCCTTTCTTTGCAAATTGAAAATTTCTAAAGACTTTCAGGTGTTGGGTCGATTTGGATTAAAAGTGATGAATTGCTGTTTAATTGGATGGAATCTGGCTAAGTGAAGAATTGAAAAGCCAATCTGGTCTCAGATTGGTGAATCTGAAGAATTGAAGTCACGAAGACCTCAGATCGATCGGTCCAGCCTTGGACCGATCGGTCTGAACATCCGAATAAAACAGAAGATCCAGACCGATCGGTCCAACATGCATCCGAGATTTTGAGAAGTTTTTCATATTTTACAAAAGATTCCTCAAGCTTATCCAACTTTTCCTATTTTTATTTCTTTTAAAACCATAAAAGCCTTTTGGTTAGGTTATTTTAGATACCTTTTACTTTTAAAAATTTTGAGAGCTTTACTAGGAGAAGAATTCATGAACCTTGTATTTGGAGAAGAAATTCTGAACGCTCTTCTAATATATCTATTTTATTGTTTTCAATCATGTGTTCTATTCAGAAATTGATTTTTTTTTGCTTTGTGTCTGAGTAGTTCACTAGTTAGGTTTTAGAGTTTTCCCTATGGGAAAACAGGTTTGAATGTTAGGTTTAACATTGTAGGATTGAATTTGTTAGGTTCTTAGTCTAAATTTGTTCTTATTGCCCGAATTAGCTTGATCACCTAGTTCATGATTATAGGTTGATAAATACAAAGAGATTTGATTTAGAAACCTGGCCTAATTTAGATGAACAAGTGTTTTTACTTGCGAGAGTATTGTTTTAAATGCTTATGAATAATTGAATCTGATTTTTAATGCATGATCGAATTGTTTTAAAGACGGCGAGAGTTTGTCTATGGAAATTCGAGCATAGGGTTTAATACTCGGAGAGGAGATTATTCTTTATTCGTTTTTTATGTTGAGAACTATTTTCAATATAAATCATGCATGTTAACTTGACTTTAAACCTGAATACCTACGGATTTCCCTAATGCCTAGCGTTTTATTATTATAAGTTTTTAACCGTTTTCATTTACCGTTTTGAATTCGATACACAATCTATTATTCTCGCTTTAGCTAGATTTGAAGTGAAAACAGAACGTACATTTTCTGGTCTCTGTGGATTCGATACCTTTGCTATGCTACTTTGAACTGTTCTCTGTAGTATTAGTTTTAGGATTAAATTCTTAACTTATTAGAATTTTGGCGCCGTTGCCGGGGACCAATTGTGCCTTTCTAGTTTTTAATTAGAATCTCGTCTAAGGTTTTTATTTTTTTTCAGTACTCATCTCGTTCTTCTTTGCTTGTCTTTGTCTTACAGGTGTATGAACAGAAGATCTGACAAATCATCTGCACTACTCAACCTAAGCANTTAGAACGCTCAAACCAGAAAGCAAAGAAAGACGCTAACTCATCCAATTCAATGGCTGATATCGTCCATCAACTCATTCCGATTGATCCCGAAGGTCAACACGATCCACCTGTTATGGGGCTCAATCAACTCATTAACCAAGGACAAAGTGGTGGTAACGGAAATCAAGTGCCACAAGACTAACAAGGAGCAATCAACAACCCAATTACTCTAGGAAATCCAAATCCAAACCAAAACCCTCAGAACGTTCAGAATCCTCAAAACGTTGATGCAAGACACTTTCTTGTTTGGAGATCCGGGAAGAGTTAATCAGCTCAATGCTCAGATCCATCCTCAGAACCATCCTGTAGTTGGTTCATTCAACAATCCTCAAGCATTCTATGCTAATAGGAACCCCATCCAACCTCCTCAACCTCAGCGAAGGGAATACCAATTCCCTATTTCGCTTGTTCAGATGATTCGAAGCAACCAATACAATGGTTTACCTCACGAGCACCCAATGAATCATATTGACACTTTTGAGGACATTTGCAACACTATCAAACTGAATGGGGGTATCCGAGGATTATAAGCACTGTAACTTGTTCAGCCATTCCTTAGCTGACAAGACATTTTGCTGGTTGAAGTCTCTACCTGCAGGATCTATAGTAACCTGGAATGACTGCAAATCCAGGTTCATAAGTCAGTTCTTCACTACTACTAGGACTAATGCTTTGAGGAACAAGATTTCTGCCTTTGCTCAAACTTCTGTGGAATCATTATGTGAATCTTGGGAACGATTCCAAGAGCTGCTTTGTGATTGTCCACATCATGGATTCTCATATGTAAGTCTCCTCAATGCCTTCTATAGAGGAATTGAATATAATTACTAGCTGTCTTTAGATACAACAAGTGATGGAGATTTCATGCAAAAACCAGTTCCATATGCTTATCATCTCATAGAGAACTTAGCAGCCAGCAATAGCTATCATTGCCAAGAGTTCGATCGCCGAACCAAAGCTCATGTAATGGCTGCTAACTCGGAAATCTCATAACTGAAAGGTGAGTTGTCTAAAATGAAAGGATTATTGACTCAACTGCTTAAGAGTCAAGCTCAGCCACCAGTTAATACTGTAGAAGATTCTGGAGTTGCTTGTTTTGCATTTCAAGAACAAGAAACCGTTGTGGTTGAAGAAGAAGTGAGCTATATTAATAGCCAAGATCAAAGAGTGTTTAAACAGGGATACAATCCAGCCTTCAAAAAGAATCATCCCAATCTTTATTGGAGAAGCACTAATAATGAGAATCCTCAAGACCAAACCTATCCAACGCAACAGAAAACAGTTTGTGCAAAACTCTGGAAATCAATTTAGTCAAAACTCAGGGAACAATGGTTTCCAAGGAAATCAAAACGAGAACTTCATTCCCAACACTAATTCAGGCGGTTTTCAACAAACCTCTCAGCATGCATTCCAACAAGTTCCTCAAACCCAAGCTAATCAAGGAAATTTAGTTGAATTGATGTTTAAGCAACTTCTAGATGGACAACAACAATTTCAAAGAGTTATACAAGGAGATATGAAAGAGTTGAACCAGAAATTTGAAGCTTTCTCTACACATGTGAAGCTCCTAGATACTCAAGTTGCCCAAATTGCTGAAGCGGTAAAGAAACTGGTTGGATTTCTTCATGGTAAGTCTGATTCTAATCCGAAGAATCAAGAGTATGTGAATGCAATTGAATTGAGGAGTGGAAAGATTTTACCATCTGCTAAGGGTAAAGAACCTGTCTTCGAAGGTTTGGTAGAAGAAGTTGTTGAACTTGATGAAGATGTCAAATTACCAGAGGATTCAGGTCTGGAATCGACCAAGTTTACCACTGGAAAGATCTAGAACGATTGGTCCAGACCGTCAGAAGCTACGGACACTTCAGACCGATCGGTCAAAGCCAGACTGATCAGTCCACTGCTCCAGAATGTTACAGACACTTCAGACTGACCGGTCCTACCCAGACCGATCGGTCCAAAGGCGGTTAGTCCACCAATTACCGGGACTCTCGAACACACTCGGGTTTTCAAACCCAAAGTTCCCTTTCCGGTAAAGCCTAAAACCTCCAGGAAAGACCTAGAAGATGCTAAATGCAAGGATATGATCAAGGTATTGAGTGTTCAACTTCCATTCTTCGATGCTTGTCAAATGATACCTTCTCTAAAGAAGTATGTGAAGAACATGGTTACCAACAAGCTGACATTAGAAGAAGGTGCAATGATGATTACAGAAGAGTGTAGCTCAATTCTCCAGAATCGAATGCCTAAGAAGCTTGGAGACCTAGGAAGTTTTGTTCTCTCAGTTGAGATTGGAGATTTCACTTTTTCTAGATCTCTCTGCGATTTGGGATCTAGTGTCAATCTTATGCCTTTCTCTGTGGCTAAACGATTGGGAATGACAGATATAAAGGATACAAGTATTTCATTGGTTCTTGCTGATCGTTCGGTCAAGTACCCTATTGGAATTCTCAAGAACTTACCGGTTAAGAATTGAACTGCATATGTACCAACTGATTTCGTGATTCTTGAGCTTGGAGAAGAACCTATAGATCATTTGATATTGGGAAGACCTTTCTTAGCTACAGCTGGTGCAATCATTGATGTGAAGAAAGGAAAGATCGATCTTCACTTTGGGGACATGGTTATGAAGTTTAACTTACAAGAGGTTCTGAAGAAATCATCCTTAGATGCCAAGTCTTTTTGGGTTGATACCATCGCTGAAGCTGTAGAGGGAGTTTCTGATGACTTCTTATTTGATGATCCTTTAGAGATTTCTTTGACTAACGCTACTGATGCTCATTTATCTTTTAGTGATGAAGTTAAAGATCTTACCAGGATGCTTCATGCTAGTAGATGAATTGAGGAGATAACCGATTGTATGGCATTACTGGAGGCAGCTGCCAAGCCTTCACCTAAATTGTACCCTGCACCGCTTGATGATCCATGGAGCGAGCTGAAAGCTCCAAAGCTGGAACTCAAATGACCAAGAGAAGATGACACTCACATGTGCATTTGGTATCTATACATATCGTAGAATGCCTTTTGGTTTGTGCAATGCTCCAGAAACTTTTCAAAGATGTACGATGTCTATTTTCACTGATCTAATTGAAGACATCATGGAAGTATTCATGGAAGATTTCTCTGTCTATGGATCTTCCTTTGATGTTTGTCTTGCTAATTTGTGCAGGGTCCTTCAGAGATGTGAGGAGAAATACTTTGTGCTTAATTAGGAGAAATATCATTTTATGGTGACCAATGGAATTGTGTTAGGACACAAAATCACTGCGAATGGTATTGAGGTTAATAGAGCTAAGATTGAAGTTATGACTAACTTTCAGGCACCCAAATCTGTAAAAGATGTTCACAGCTTTCTAGGACATGCTGGTTTCTAC
>OVBE01001045.1:0-40631 GCA_900406425.1 Iberis pinnata
CGTTAATTACATAACCGAAATTATCCGATACAACCGAAATATATATATATAAAAAAAACGAAAAAAATTCCCAGTCAAAATACGGGTTTCTACACACCTCCTGCTGAACAACCATCTGTAACGCAACAGAAGGATACACCCTTCATTCCACCACCATACGTTCCAAGGTTGCCTTTCCCTTCTAGATTCAAGAAAGAAATCATGGCAAAATACAAAGCGTTTTTGAGAAATATATGAAAGACACAGAAATCAAAGTGCCTCTTCTTGATGCAATTACTTTGATGCCTCCATACAAGAAGTTCCCGGAGGACGCTATCACCAAGAGAAGAAAAGAGATTCAGGGAATGGTAGTTCTAAGTGAAGAATGCAGTGCGATCATCATAAGGACCTCAATCCCAAAGAAGCTAGCAGATCCAGAATCATTTACCTTACCTTGTTCATTAGGTCCCTTGTCTTTTGACAAATTCTTATGTAACCTAGGAGCCTCAATAAGTCTTATGCCTCTATCAGTTGCAAGGAAGTTAGGCTTCATCAATTTCAAACCCTACAATATATCTCTGGTACTTGCAGACTGATCAGTGCGAATTCCACATGGAATCCTTGAAGATATACCTATAAAGGTTGGAGTTGCTGAAATCCCAACTGACTTCGTGGTTTTTGACATGAGTGAGGAACCCAGAGATCCTCTGATTTTAGGCAGGCCATTCTTGGCTACTGTTGGAGCTGTTATTGATGTTCATAAAGAAAAAATCCAGCTCAATATGGGTAAGGAACTGAAGATGACCTTCGACATTCAAGAAGTCATGAAGAAACCTGCTGCTGGAGGAGAGATTTTCTACATGGAAGAAAGGGATCAACTCACTGATGAATTCTTGGAAGAGATTAGTCAGGAAGATCACCTCCAAATTGCATTGACCAAGAATGGGAATAAAGGGGATTTACGTAGAAGAGTCAATAGTTTGCCTTTGAAAATGTTCCCACTGTTAGATGTCACTTGATATCCACTTGAGTTATCTTTCATATGAAGGAGGTTTGAAATTAATCCAACGGTGCAATCAAGAGTTAAAACAATTTTACTAAAGACTAGTCAAGTTGGCTCGCAGAAGAAGCACGTGCAGGGAGAACGATCGTTCTCCCAAAAAATGATCGTTCTCGTCTCCATGGAATCCTTTGGATTTGAAGAGCGAGCACTAAATTATCTAATTCATGTTGATTTTCATGTTTTAGAGATGAATAGGAATTCATATAAGCATTTATTTAACTATGACTATAAATATCTTAAATCCAAGTAAGAGATAGTTTTAATGAATACTCCCTCTGTTTTTTATTATACGAGTTTCTAGATATTTTTATTGTTTCAAATTAAAAGATGTTTTAGAATTTTAATGCAAATTTGTTATTAAATGAATAAATGTTGATTGAAAACAATGAATTTATTGCATTATTATTGGCTTAAAACTATGAGAAATTGGTTTGAGAGAAAAATGTTATATTTAAGGTGACATTTAACTGTTTTCTTAATATGTGTGAAAACTCCAAAATATTTTATATTTAAAAAAAGAGAGTATAACTCAAAACTTTTAATATTTGGATTATTTTAAATATTCTTTTTCAGTCTAAAATAACTAATATGCTCAAATTTAGTATTTGGATATTTCATACTGAAATATTAATTATGTTTTTGAAAATATAATTATATTTTGGATATCTGTTCGGTTTGATGTCAATTTAATTCTTATTTTTGTATATAAAAAATTGATATCATCAGAGTATTTACATTGGTTTTGTTCGATTGTTCCATGCTTAACAGATTGTATGGTCGGGTTTGGAAACTATATACTCGTCCTAATTGGTTTTTTTATAGGTTTCTCAAACATTGTTATTTCGCAATTGTGCCTTGTTTGAAGCTACTTCGAAAGCGGGATCATCTTATGGTTGGCAGTCACTGTTATTTGCTCTCAGTTACTCCAATCAGAACTTATTAAACGCATTGGTGATGCAACTGAGACTTCTTTATCTTATTCATCTTAGTTACACCAATTCCTATATCCCAAGGATTATCGGTTCAAATTTGGAAATTAAGGCTTCCGCTGAAATTGAGACATTTTCTCTAGCGTATTGGTTCAAGATCTCTAGCACTGTCTTTCAACCTTGTTCGCAAACATGTCAACGCGTCTCCAGAATGTATCTGATGTGGTGCTCCTCTAGAAACAAAGATTCATCTCCTATTTGAATGTTCCTATGCTCAAGCAGTTTGGCGCCTCTCTGGCTTTAATACTACGGAGGCCATGGCAAATGGATCTACAATTTCCTCTGTATTACTCTCCTTATCACAGCAATTACAATATGCACAAGCGGATCCACTCCCTATCTGATCCCGATTTTTGTATTATGAAGATTGTGAAAGTCTAGAAATGTCCAACATAAATCGATCTTATATTAAACACTTGCATCCATTGTCAAGTGTAATGTCGATGTTAGCCTCCCTACATGTGTTACATTTGTGGGCTTTGGATGGATTATCCGTGACAATTCTAGTTCTGTATTACATTGTGGATATGGGAAATTTGAAGAGCTGAAATAAAAGAGGCGGAGGCTACAACATTGTTGTGGAGAATTTAATGTACTTGATCACTAGGCTACCGTTATATCATACTTTTTGTTCAAGCTATTAATCTTCATTAGAGGAATTTGTTCTTCAGTTTATCCTTGAAGAAATCCATTGGTGAAAGTTTTGCTTCATTTCGTTTGAATTGAACCATATTTATTGTCAGGTGAATTATTTAGGGACATTCTCAAAAATACCACCAAAAACTAGGTTTATTCCAAAAATACCACACACTCCCAAAAGTTCCAAAAATACCACAAAAATGTTTTTGTTCCAAAAATACCACAAATTTGAAATAACTTTAAAACTTAAAATTTAAACCCTAAAACTCCAAAACCAAACCCTACCCCCTTCAAAACTAAACCTTAAACTCTATTTAGTGAACCCAAACAAAAAAATTAAATTATAAACCCTTAAAATTCACTTTTTATGTTTGTGGTATTTTTGGAACATTTGAGAGTGATATTTTTGGAACTTTTGGAAGTGTGATAGTTTTAGAATTTAAACTTCTTTTGATGGTGTTTCAAAGAATTCCTCAATTATTTAATTGTCAAGACTTGCATTACATTCAGATATAAATAGTTTTATATTTGATTCTTGTCCATCTGTTATTTGTAACTGTAAATATATTGACAGTTTGTGGGAAAAGAAAACAGATTGTATGGTATTTTAAATATTGAAAATAATAATCCAAATTATTTCTGGTATCATATGGGATGCCAAATCCGGATAACCACATGAATTCATGCAAATTTATACATACAGTAACTATCCAAATTATCAATAATGTAGATAAATATCTAATGAGTTAAATCAATTAATTAACCTTTTTTCCTTTCTTCAGAACCTAACATTTTAGAGTTTCTCAAATGTGTAACATGTTTGTGTTTAGACAGTTGGATCCATTCTACTCAATCACGTAATTAACAAAGAGTAGAGATCAAATCCCAATATAGAATTATCTTCATATACAAATTTTGTTACCAATACTTAATCCAAGACCCACCCACAAGCATAACAAAGCAATGAAATGTAAACACTCCATAACTTCAATAGTTACTGACCAAAAGGTCTCTTATAAACGAAAGTATGTGTCATTATTACATATAATAACTAAGCACAACAAGATGAACTCACTGATCTATCCATGGCTCTATCTGGAAGTACCATTCCTGTTGGATTTTCTATTGGCTGTACTCGTGGTAGTCTTCTTGCTGTATCGAATCGAAAAAGAAACATGGCTTTAATACTTGAAACAAAAGTTGTTTGAATCGCTTTATGATAATAACTTACCGATTTCATAGAAGATCTCTTTCACATTAGCAGCGGTTTTCGCTGAAGTTTCCATGAAGAAAAGACCATTTTCTTGAGCATATGTTTGTGCCTCCTGCAAATGGGACCAATAGTTTAAATATCTCAGGAACTAGCCTAAGCAGTAAGATTCAAAACAAATCCTCAATTTTGGTTGCAAAAGCTATTGAGCATTGATATTAATACTAACTCAAGGGTGCCTATGTGTTCGAAAGAGATATATGTTCACACGGAAAGTAGACAGCGTAAGAAACTAACAACTCTACTATCTATACAATACAACAAGCTTATAATATACTATGTTTTGTTGAGCTGGTGGGTTCTTTTTAGGTAGCTTGGTTTATCAGGTTAGTGTCATTTAAGTTACAATGTAATTTTACAACAAAGACATATCACCAGACAAGACTATTCTCAATAATTCGAGATGTTGAATCAGCTACTAGGCTATTAAATATACCTCAACAGTCAACACCAAAAGATCACAATGATAAAAAATTCAGTCAGGACAGAGAAGGATGTGCTTACCTCTGCAGTCACTTTCCTTGCATCTAATAAATCAGATTTGTTGCCAGCAAGGGCCGTGATCATATTCGGGTTACCTGTTTCGTTCACACACAAATTTTCAAATATTAAAACTCAAACGCCACGATATTGACTATATTAGTAACTGGAAGTCAAAAACAAACAAACAAACAAATCTTCACAACTTAGTTTAGGTATTACCTTGTGCCTGCAGTTCCTGAACCCATTTCTTTGCCCTCTCAAATGAGGCCTGAGAAGATAAAATCAAACAAACACAAGTTAGAAGAAAGCCACTGAATTGCACCCACCGATCAACATAGGTGTCCGGGACAGAGAGCTTAAGGGATTTTTTGTTTCATACTTGATTTGTGACGTCAAAGACAATGATAGCAGCAGCAGCACCTCTGTAGTACATTGGAGCCAAACTATGGTATCGTTCCTGACCTGCTGTATCCCATATCTCAAACTTCACAGTAGCATCATTCACAGCTAGTGTTTGTGAGAAAAAAGCTGCACCTATGGTTGATTCCTATAACATAAAGATATTATCAAATTCAAGAAGAAACAACACAAACAACAAATCAAGGTCATTGGAGAAACTGACACCAACCTGAAATTCAACAAACTGATCTTTGACAAATCGTAACACAAGACTAGATTTTCCAGCACCAACATCTCCGAGTAAAACCTGAAGGCTTGACCAAAAACAGAACCAAATCAGAGCAAGTAAAGAAGAAAAATCATAATGCTAACTACATGGAAACAGCAAGAGAAATGAACAAATCAATGGTTAAATCAAGAGAGTACTGAATCAATTTACAGAAACAATTAGCATAGAAGTTCATCAATACCTAAATAAATCACTAAACCCAATCACACAACACCTTTAAACCTCAGAAAGATTTTCATATTCCAACATCAAAACCTAACAACAATTTGGGAAATTCTTCTAATGAATCAATCAGACAAAACGCTAATCCCTGATCAAAATTCCCCAATTTCACGATCAGATCAAAAGTTTTCCGATTACAAACAATCACATCCCAAAACTAAAAATTAGCGTAACAAAAATCTGTAAATTCAATCAACTTTACTGTAATCGGAGAACGAAGGATAAATTGAAACCCTAAAAGACTCGAAAAGACGAACCAATTTCGCGTTGATGCTCTTGTTTCCAGCGCTAGCCATGATTATCGATCTAAACTCTTGTAGGTAGAGAATCTACAGCTCAAAACCTCAAGAGAATTCGTCGATGAAAACGAAATTGAAGATCAAAGACGGAGAAGAAAAGAAGAAAGTTGCTAATTACAAAGAATGAGAACGGAGACGCGTTGTCAACAACAACCAAACTTCTGAATATTCCTTTTTCTAGAAAATATTTTTTTTGTCAAATTTTCTATAAAATATAAGAAACAAATGTTACACGGCAAGTCAATATGACGAGAATTTATATATATATATATATATATTTCAAATAATATAAGAAAATAATTATGACAGAATATTTTGGTTTATAGTTTGATTTTTTCGGTTTTATGAAAGTTAAAGCGGTTCGATGGTTTAGTTTTGGTTTATGGTTTTGAAAATAGAAAAACCATGAAAGTACGTAAAAAAAGTTAGTTTAGTTTGGGTTCAATTTTATACGTGAAATATAAACCTACAATCAATACAAAATAAAAAATGTGCATTCAAGAAATAATAAAAAAATGTAAAATGTTCAAAATAAAGACTAAATATTCAAATGAAATGTACTAAAATTTAAGTTAGATAAAAAATTTAAGTATCGTCATCAACAGTTGAAAATGTTCAAACAAAAGTAAGATAAAATTAATTATGAACTAAAATAATTATTTCTTGCATTATAAATCTAACTAATTTTCTATAAAATTCATTTGAAAATTAAAAAAAAAAAAAAAAAACGAACAGTTTTAAGGTTTTCAACCGAACCGAAGCCAAAATATTTTTATAATCCTAACCTAACAAATTTTTAAGTAAAATCAAAAACGAACCGAATCATTTAATTACGATTGTCCAATTCGATTTTTTCAACTACGCTCCTTCTTGTTCAGCCATAAACATAATAACTTAAAAAATATTAACTTTTTTTGTAAAGGACTCAAAAAGATTTAACTTTCTTCGTAATGTTAATATTATGATTATAAATAGAGTCATCTAAGCTTTTCTCTTTGGAATTCTAAATATATCCAAACTCATTAGTCATTAAGGATTTATATTAAGAAATTTTTTTGGAGAAAGGAGGATGATTTTGAAGCTAAATTTTATACTAAAGAAGATAAGGTTTCTCTTTCTCTAATTATCTTGTTCTTTTTAAATTGTAATATCTTAAATTTGTTAAAACCCATTGTCAAAAATGATTAATCCATTGTATGTTTTTTAAGTATTAGATGAAAGTGGAGTATGTATGAGTAAAAAAGAATTGTTACATTGGAGGAAGAGTTGGTTCAATAAAATGAAAATGGTAACAAATATGATTTTGTAATTTTTTTTTTTTTGTCGAATGATGTATATATTAGCAAATAAAATGTTAAATGTGAAATTTTGGCATTTTAGAGATTATTTTGTTTTGTTTTGTGTGCATGATCATATAAAATTAGAATACATGAGTTACTAAGATTTATGTGTATATATAAGATTTTGAAGTGAATTTGAGATCTTTCTTGACATTACTTGTGATTATGATAAAAATGAAAATAATATACATACATAGTTTATTTTTCTTTGTAAACGCATAGTTTGTTTTAGGGGCATTATCAAAAATACCACCAAAAACTATGTTTATTCCAAAAATACCACGCACTCCCAAAATTTTAAAAAATACCACAAAAATTTGAAATAGCTTTAAAACTTCAAATTTAAACCCCAAAACCAAATCCTACCCCTTTAAAACTAAACCTTAAACTCTATTTAGTGAACTCAAACCCAAAATTTTAAATTCTAAACCCTTAAAATTCATTTTTTTATGTTTGAGGTATTTTATGAACATTTGAGAATGTGTGGTAAGAACTTTTGGGAGTGCATAATAGTTTTGGAATTTGAATTTCTTTTGATGGTGTTTCAAGAAATTCTTCTATGTACATGATCATATAAAATTATAATAAGTGGAGAAGTGCCGCTAGTTCAAGTGGTACAAGTCCACTAGGCCTTCTCACCAAGGTGGAGAGTTCGAATCCACTTCTCCGCATGTTTGCGGTTGCTCTTTGCATGTTGCGGTTTAAAAGGCTAACTGGACAGCCCGTTGTGCCCAGTAGACGATTAAATATATATATATATATATATATATATATATATATAATAAGTGAGTTACTAAAATTTATGTGTATATAAGAGTATGAAGTGAATTTGAGATCTTTCTTGACATTATTTGTGAGTATGATAAAGATGAAAATAATATATACCCTTGTTGCTTTTAAACCTGTAAGATTATTCATCAGAACTTTACATTAAAAAAGAAAAGAAATAACACTTTCTTCATTGTCTTTTCTCAAGAGTTTTCTTCAATCCCTTCACTATCTTACCAAACCACATCAAGTTCATTACACTCAGTGCAATTGGTACAACCAAAACCAGTAAATAACCGAATGTATGCATTTGTACCACCTGCCAAAAAAATCCATAGATGATTTATTCAATATCTCCAAAAATTAGGGGTGCTATAATTGATATGGTTTAGTTTTTAAAAATTTTCACAAAATAAAACATAATTTGTTATAAATTATTTGGATTGGTTTTGATTTTTGTGTTGGAATTTGGTTTTTAGTCAATTTGTCACTAATATTAGAAAGATTCAATTATAGATCGATTTTCTTATTCGATATGGTATGTTGTACAAATAAAAAACAAATCCAAAATTAATTCCGTTTTTAGGAACGGGTATTCTGGTTATGTATGAGTCATATCGGATCAATTTTATCGGATTGAATACTCCTATATATAACTTAATATGACATAAAATAGTATTAAAAGTCTAATATAACATTCTGAAGGCCCACGTTAGATCGATGCCAAGTCTATTGTGCCTGATCTAAGAATAAGTTAGTTGCACTAGGATTAGTTTTCAGGGGTTCAGAGACCGAAGGTCTCCGAAGTACGGTACAGACTATTTTAAGAAAATGAAATTATTTTTGGTTTTTCTAATGGGATCGGGTTTTAGACTGTATTAAGGCTTTAGTTTATTGTAAAATTTAACACTTTAATCATAAAGAAACCCTATAACGCAAATATTTACTTCAAATGATTTCTCTCTTTCTTTCTAACCTAAATTCGCAGTCGAACTACAACAATAACCATCACACACACACAAAAAACAGAGAAATTCCAAAAAAAATCCTAGAGGTTAAACTTTTTTTTGGTTTAAACCGGTTTAATTTTGAGAAAGCTAAACCGAAATCTTGGTTACCTGATCATAGTGTATATAGACATGGTAAAATATGTATATGAACAGAAGAATTCTTGCTGACTGCAAACAAAACATGAAATATCATAAAGATAGAACTTGAATCCATTTTAATTTTAAGAGAAGGTGTTACATAAAAACTCACCAACCAAGCCAAGAAAATAGCAACTCCATTGATAAGATAAGCTTTAGATCCTTTCAAACCAGCAATCTCAAGGTACCACCTAAGATTAATCTCTGGTGTAGTCACTTCAGAGATTAAAACCATGTATGTGTAAAGTTGAGCCTCTCCAAAGAAGAGAGAATAAGCTACTGATATAATAGATAAGCAATGATGAAAAATCTAAAACCAAAAAAAAAAAAAGAAGTAACAACAAGCATTAGCCAAATCAAGATAGTGTAGTATTTGAAGTTAATGGAGAATACAAAAGTTTTTTCTTGTGTCTACTTACATATTCTGATCCTCCTAAAGATGGGTATAACCAAAAGATCATTCCGAGATCCGAAAGAAAGTAACCTACTGATACCTAAAAATCGGAATTAAAAATATCATATAAGTCAGAGCCGGTCTTGAAATTATCGGATCATATCGAATTTAAGATATAATTTCTATATGTAATATTTTTTGTGGCTTATAATACCAACTCATACATATTAACGAAAATTTGTGGGGACCAAATTATAGAAGTTAACGAAAAATTTTGGGGACCAAACTTATTATCTTTTGAATTTCTAATATAGGATATATTATCCTTAATACTCCTTCGAAATAATACATCTTTATTCATTAATCCTAGATTGATTTGGGAAAGTGGTCTTGGTCTAGTGGCATTCATAAGTCTACATGAGGTAGATAGTACCACCCCACCGGGATCGAGTCTCTGCTGCAATTATGCAGGAATTGGCTATTGGGCCGGTATGTTGTGGCCCCAATGGTGACAAAAAAAAAAATATATCAGGTTGATTTGAATAAGACTAACCTAACCAATTTCATATCAGACTGCAAATCGGAATGGGCACTGATACCCTATTATAGTTATGGATTTTCAATCTAGAAACAATTAATATATTGACTTATATTCCTTAAACATTAATGTTTGTCCTTTTGATTTCTAATGTGGCATATATTTTTCCTAATATTATATATGTAGATCAATGACTAGAGGATTTTATGAGAGAAATGAACAAGATTAAGAACTTACCCCTAAACCAAAGTTAGAAAGAGATGAGCTACGAAACACTATAAGGCTTTGAAGACTTCTTTGGTCAGCAAACAAATCAGAGAAGAACACAAAGTAGAATGCCATTAATGAGATAAATATTGCATGGATTGTAGAAATTCCCCTGTCAAGTCAAAATGATAATAAAAGCTAAAGAAAATAACATTATAAAGAATTGAATCAAAGAGCTATAGACTCACCTGTTATTCCATTCAATTCTCTTAATTTTTGTAAGATTTGGATAAGATTTTACATGAGTTGAACTAAATAACTCTGTAAGATCATAAACCTACAATCAAAAAGATTATGAGCTAAATATAAAAATGGAGTTTGAAATTGCATGTGAACAAAAGCAGAATTTACCATTTTGCATATAAAGATTCCAGCAAGAACAGAAGTATATGGAAGAAACTGATCTGCTAATAAATAATTTCTGACAAAATCTTCTGTCTGATTTTGGTAAGACTTAATAATGTCCATGACTGTCTTTATCCTTGTGGATAATGTTTTGATTCTTTCTCTTATAGATTAACTTATCTCAAGCTTCATCATCATTACTACAAAACAAAGACATAAACTTCACTTAAATTTTGCTTCCTCTGTTTCTGCACCAAACTCAATATTTTAAACAAAGCCTATCGTGAGATTTTAAAGGCTACAATCGAAAATAAAAAAATTGGGCAGTTTTTAAACTAAAGTTTTTAAAACAGACTAATTCTTAAATTAAAATTTTGAAAATAAAATTAGACCGCAAACTCGTCCTTGATATGTTTAGCCTCAAAACCGACTTTGATTATAAAAGTAATAATCTTTGTGGTTTATTTGAATGGGTTTGTGAAATAACATCAAAAGAAACTAGAAAAGATGAAGAAAAAGAGACAAATATTCTTACAATAACTTTCTTGAACATTCTTATGCGTAAGAAGAAGAAACTAAAAGACTGTTTTTTTTTTGTTTATTGAAAAAAAAAAAACATCTTTATTTTTTTAAAAGCTTAAAACATTTTTTTTTTTTTTTGTTCACAAAAGCTTAAAACTTTAAACGGAATAAAGATGACATAGAAGCAAACAACACGTGAACCGCAAAAAGTTGCAGAAGAAACGTTAAGAAGATGATGAAGAAGGAAGAAGGAAGTTACAGAGATGATGCAAATTAAAGATATTTCTTCGGAAGCTTCAAGATATCATATGAATAAATAAGAGATTTTAAGCAATAATTTAAGAAATATTGTGAGAGAAGAAATCTAACTGTACCTAGAGTCTAGAGATTACTTATCGCTTATATAATCCAAGAATATCTATAATATTATCTAAGCAATTCCTCTTATTTTAATATATAACTTTGAATTTACATATACAGTATATACTCCTGACGTTTTCTAAACATTATTTTTTAGCTATTATTTTTTGTTAAAAGAATGTCATTTTAAGTTTTTAATGCAAAATTTTTAATAAATTTAACTTTTTAATCAATAGAATAATTGTATTATCTTTCTATTATTGATTAATTTAAAATATTTAATATTTTAATGAAAAAAATAATTTTTTAAATTTATGTTGAAAATATAATAAAACAATTTAAAAAAAAACAGAAGGAATATAAGTTATTATAAATTCAAATTTTAATTAAAAATACGAATATAAATTATAAGAACAAAAAATTAATAATAAAATCGCTTTTTTAATGACAAAATATTACTATACAGAAATAATACAAAAAATATAATCGAATTAATTAACTAAAGAAATGAAAAGACAAATGAGCTTTTCTTGAATAAATGCTAATTTACATATAGTCAGGAAGAAACAAAGCAACAATAGTATAATAAAGAATCTCTTCTTTTTTTTTTTAGTTTTATTTTGTTTCAAAATAACTGTATTTTTAGGTTTTATATAAAAAACTAAATAAAGTTAACTTTTCTACTTAATAGAATAATTACAATAATTTATTTTACTGGTTAATTTAAAATATTTATTATTATTATTATTTTTATAAAATATATAAACTTTTTAATATGCGCGAAATAACTTTAAACAATATTTATTTCAAAACGGAGGAAGTATAAAATAACTCTAACCTTTTTAGACTATTTAATCAAAACGGGTGGATAAGTAAAAAGAAATAAGTTAATTAAGGGAAATTTTGAATTTAATATAAATGCAACAATTTATCTTATTTTGGTTTTGTCTTATAAAAGGAAAGGTAGCTAGCTTTTAGGAGGAGACGATGGTATTCTTAAAATTTTAGTTTTCTGCCAAAATGTTTTGAAAAATATATCTATACTTATAATCAATTTAAAAGAAAACTTTAAATCAATGGAAAAAAAATCGAAGAGATATACATAAATTTGAGAAGAACAAAAAAAAAATTAAGGTCAGAATAAGTATTAGGTTATGTCTAACTAAACTATGAGTTTTGTATAAATCTATTTTACAAAGCAAAATCATTTCTCTCAACCATAACATATGCAAGTTATAAAAAAATGGACATTATCTATTTATTTGACAATGAAATAATAAAAAATATCCATTTTCTAATACCTTGAACAAAATAAAGAGATATACTTTAGAACTGAAATTAGTGGTTAAAAATTTACTTGTGATTCAATGTTTGGTAGGTTCTTTGGCTGGTAGATGATAACCTAACATATGAACTAAATCTTGAATAGACTACTTAAAATTAATCTTTGAAAAGCATATATTCGAAAATTTTATAACCAGAAAAAAAGAATGAAATATTTGAATTTGTGAAAAAAAAACTCACCTTTTCTTGCTCATTTTTTTCTTCTTGTAGACATTATCAAAACTTTTTTTTATGGGTTTGAAGTTGTTTATGGTTCATTTGATTTATATTTAAGACTTTGTAACGTTCCATTTCATCAACATGATTTTGTACTATGTTTATTACTTTTGACACGTCTAAATTTGACAAGTCCATAAAATCGGTATCATGAAGAAAATATATCTATCTATACAATAGCTTAGAACCTTTTAATACATATTTTTAGTTTTATTTTCAATTATAATATAATAAAAAATTTATTTAGAAAATTTGAAAATAATCTTAAGAAGATGAAAATAAAAAAATAATAGGAATATATATAATATCTATTCATTATATATTAGTTATACAGTAACATAAATATATTTTAGTTTTAAGGGTAAACCAAAAACGATTTTGGTCCGACATCAGTTTATTTTTATTTTTTATTTATTTAAATAATCAAACCTATAAGTGTTTAAAAGAATTTTGGCTCGATTTTGGTTTCATTTTTTCGGTTTAGTTTATTTGTCTACCCCGAGATAACATTCTAAATAATGGTAGATAAGGATTATGTATGGATAATTTGGATATGTAAAATTAGTACCTCAGTAAAATATGTATTAGATAATAATCAATAAAGATAAGATCAAGTAGTTAAAATCATTACTCATAAATACATAAATATGTAATATATTAGAGTAATATAGGTAATTTAGCTAGTACAAATAAAATTTAAAATTTACAATGAAATGTTTTTTCTTAGATCATTTTTTGTAAAGAAAAAGTTATAAAATTAGTAAAAATAATTTTAATAAAGGTAAATGTCACATAAATGATAAAAAAAATTTAATATCTACTAAATTCTATATTTTGCTAAAACAAATAAAATATTGACCTTATAACCTATTAAAATGGATAATTGAGCTACCTTTGTAATTATTTAATCCAATCTTTAATTCTTTACCCAACTCTTATCAATTTGGAAAAAAAATATATTTACTCTCTAATTTGGATAATAGATATGAAAGATTGAGTTACCCATCCCAAAATATACATGCCTAATAAGTAGGGTAGAATTATTCTTCGGGATCTGATCCAGGATCTGCCTGGATTCGCTCCGAAAATTAGTATATCCGGATCCGAACTTATATATATTATATATATTTAAGATATATATAGATTATGATATTATATATATATATATATATATTTAAAATATATATTATGTTACTTTAATAAAAATATTTAAATATTTTAATTTCTATTATTTAAAATATATATAATTTTATTTCTTTTATTAAGTCAATTTAAATTCAACTTTATAATCTTAATTTAGAAATTTTAGTTTTTTTGTTGGAAATTTTCAGTTTATATAAAAAAAAAGAATTCCAATTTTTCTTATTTTAAAGTTGGTTTCAAATCCGAATATCCGCGAATATCTCGGATCTGGATCTATATATTATTTTTACGGATCCGGATATCAAAAAAAACTCCGGATATCCGGATCCGTCCCACCCCCTAACTAATAAGTAATAGTTGGGATTATAAACCGGTTAATTTGATATTTTTACTCGGTTAACGCTAACCACTAGAGTCAAAAGCTCACAAACAAAACACATCCAAGGGACGAGTAAAGAATGAAGCAAGCAAAATTGGTTAATATATTTTGGGTTAAGAGCATCTTAATTTTGATTTATACATTTCAAAAATACAATCCCCTTTAATACTACTAATCGAATCTAAAAATGTATGTGTATAAACAAAACCTGAATACCAAAATTGGGATCTTTAATCTTTGACTATAAAACCAACCTATAAAATTATCTAAACTAACAATTTCTTCAAGAAGATATATTTCTAATAAACATTTTAGTTATGACACATATATATATATCATGTTGGATTCTCTAAAGCTTCTCGAAGAGAAGAAACTGCTGATGAAGAAGAAAGACAAGACCTTGCAATCTTAGCTTCTTTGTCTTTGTTATATGCTTTTTTAACATCATTCTTTAGTTCATTATATCTCATTCTCTTCCATCTTCTTTCTTTTACAGAGCCTTTTTCTGGATTCGACATATCCGGAATGTCTTCATCCATATACTCATCCATGTACTTATCTAGAACCTCAGAACATGATGGAAAATACCTCCGACCTGTCTCAACTACAATAGAAATGGTTTAAAACCGGTTAATCTAGCGGAGAGGTGTCAAACAGATCGGTTCATGTTCATTTTGCCTGCCCTGCAATGGGTTTAATTTTTTTGGCTCGTGATGGGTTGACTTGTAAAACCCGCAGACAACTAATACAAATCCGCATCTGCAGATCTTTGCGGTTTAACAGTTCGGTCCGAGACACTTTGTTTATTTGTAAAATGTAAAGTATGTAAAAATAAATCTCTTTTTTAAAATCAGTAACTTACTTGAAAAATAAGTTTTATATTTTTGTACAAGTGTTTTAATTTTTTAGTTATTCAAATTTGATGTATTGTTACATATTTGATTTTTTAAAAATTATTTAAATATATTAAATTATTTATAATTTATTTACTTTTTATTTGAATAAGTAATCTGCGGACCGACATGCCAACCCGCAGATAAAAAACGAGTTAAACTCTTGACCCGTGATGGATCAATCCACAAGACCCGCTTTTACTGGACACAAAATTTTATAGCCAAATCCACCCCACGACGGTTCAGGTTGGACCAAATCCGCAGTTTTAAACCCGTGACCCGTGATGGATCAGTCCACGAGACCCATTTTTAGTGGATATAAAATTTTATAGCCAAATCTACCCCACGGCAGTTCGGGTTGGACTTAATCTACAAGTTTTAACCCATTTTAACACCTCTAATCTCGTGGTAAGAGATCTTATAAGTAAAGTTCTTTAAGCTTTTACCTGTTTTCATGAGAGCTTCCATACGTGTAATCAATCTCTTTGTTTGCATATAAGGCGTTTCATTCAAATCAACTTGGCTCAAGTTACCAGTTGAACCATTTGATGGTGGTTGAACAATAACACCTGTAAACTCACTCGTTCCTTCAACGTTAGCTATGTCCATAGCCACATTTGCTTCTGTTGGAAAGAACAACTTAGCAAGTCCCACTGCAACAACAACATATACAATACAAAGTTTCAGAATTTTATTACAAATCATCAACTTCAAGCTAGGGGTGGGCATTTTAACCAAACCGATGTTCGGTTTACTCGATTGAGAATAAACGGATCGGTGAGTTATTAATTTTTTTTCGGTTTTCGGTCAGTTCAGTTTGGCTAACAATATTGTTTTGTACTACATTAACAGCCGAATTTGATAAAATAAACCAAAATTTAACCGAACCAAAATATTTTTAAGATTTCCGAATCGAATTTTAAAAACAAAAACCAAGTGCTGAAAACCGAAATTATGTTCGGTTCAATATGGCAATAAATAATACTAACCGAAAAAAACCCAAAAACCGAACAAAACAAACCGAAAAAAACCGGATGCCCATCCCTACTCTAAGCTATGAGACGGACAATACCTCGCTTTTCTAAGTAAAGCAGCCTCATTTGAAGATCTTCGGGCATCGAATGAGAACAAGTAGGTGTATCACCACTAGCTAACGGATTCCTTCGAATCTCCCTTTCTAAAATATCGATACATAATCGATCTTTACTCGAATCTTCACCCTTTGCGGTTTTTGTATAGTAATCTTTTGGCCTAGTTAGCCTCCTACATATATTAACCGCACTTCGTCCATCAAAAGTGAAATCAGAAGCATTAGCTCCTTTTTGAATAAGTGATATGATAATAGTTGGATCTCTACGCATAGCAGCGAAATGTAGAACCGTGTAGCCTCGGGAATTTCGAAAATTCACATCAGCCATGTTTAGAGTAAGTACCTCGGCTACTACTTTCGGATCACTATAAGCAACTGTATAATGTAGACCATTGGCTTGATCTAAAGTTATATCTGATTCAGTTAAAAGAAGCTTCACAAGTTCGACATCATCTGAATCCAATGCCTTAAGTACTTTCGCAATTCTATCAACCGATTTATCCTCTACTACCTCAGGAATGTTCATCGATTTAACTCGAACCTGTTTGATTCTCTCTGATATTTCTAAAGGAAGTTCCTTCTCGATACAGAATCGGTCTAAATCCGATCTAGCTACTCTCTCAATGCATTGATCAAGAAGTTGAATCAAATCACAATGAAATGCAACTAAGAGAATTGGTATAACATTCTCAACAAGTGACTTCTCAACATAGTTACAAAGCCTCCTCTGCAAATTAAACACATAACATTAAATCAATGTCTTTAAACAAAATCAAGAACATATAATTTAACCCGAATCAAAATCGAAATCAGACCTGAAACGAAGTAACTAACTCCGGGAATTTGAACACATGTGAAGCATACATCAATTCAACAACGAAATCGATAGCTGGTTTACAAGAATCATGAGCACAAACTGAATCAACACAAGTCGAAACTTCTACAGGAAATGGCTTAAGCTTTCCTGTGTAGATATAATTCAAGAAATGTAAGAAAGCTTCACGTCTTATGATTCCATAAGGTAACAAATCTTTCATAAGATACTTTGGTTTCTTCTCATTACTATTTTCTTTGTCTTTCTTGAACAATTCAAGAAAAAACTCACTCCTAGCAGCTAATACACATCTATGAACACTCACAGGTTGAGATTCTTCTTCTTCTATTATGATCTCTGCATCTGTATAATCACAATCTGAGTTAGTTAGAAGCTGTTCTAAGTTAGAACTTAGCTTCATTAAACTCATAGCTTCAAGATTCGAAGCTGATTGAGTGATAATAGGAGGAGAATTAGATAAATGAGAAGATGTGAAGCTTGTAGATGAAGATAGATCCATAAAGGCACTCTCTTTTGATCTTTCAAAAAAAAAATCCCCAAATGAGAAGAATCAAATTGATACTCTGGTTTTGATGTATGAAGAAAAGATCCGAACTTTATGAAAGAACATTAAGATTTTGTAATGAATCGGTGTGAAGAAATGAAGTCAAATCAAACATCTTCATGAAAATGCTTTAAAAGTCAACGAAAATGGCGGATGAAAACCCTAATTGAATCTTAAATCGTAAACAAAATATTGGGTATTCTTCAAAAATCACTGCTCGATCTTTTTTTTTTTTTGGATAGATGAATATAATGAAGAAAGAAAAAAAAAGAAACTTTTTTTTATATGGTTTATATGAATTTGAGAACAAAAATCAGAGTTTATCTAAATCTAAAGGTGAGAAGAAAGAAAAAGACTAGTCCTTGTTTGAGAACAAAACAACAAAGCTTAATCATTTCAGGATTAATTACTAATCTTTCTTGATTATTACAATTATATTATAATGTTTGGAGAAAAAAAAAATGCTAAAGAAAGACTTAACAGTAAAGTCTTTGTTTGACAAATTATAGTAAACAACGAAGAGATTAATTATATGCATAATTGCCATGACGATGGAAATAAGGTTAAGATGTTCATAGTTGACTTGACTTGTGGTGAAGTGGGTTGATGACGTCTTAAGTTACGTCATCTTTCGAAAATATACACAAAAAATGACGAGTGGCCTGTTTATTTTATTATTTTGTTTATGTCATAATTTAGTAAAAGTCTAGCCAAAACCAAAAAGCGTAAAGTAAATTTAATTTTTTTTATCCGGTCTGTTGATTAATTAGGATAAATTAGCAGGTTCAAATAGTAACAACAATTCAAATAAAGTGGATAAAAAAAATTAGCAGAACACTGTCGTATAAAAGCGGTTTTACAAAAAAACAGGACAAATGCGGTTTTACCAAATAATGGGATTATTTGTTTTTTAATGGTAACAGAAACTTTTTGCGGTGTGAAATTTTTTTTAAATAGTGACTTTTGAGTTTGAATTTAATTTTTATGGTTTATAATTTAAATATTCTAAGTCTATTTCATATTTTGGTAGTTTGAACAAAATTTTTTTACTGTATATTTATAAACAAAACTAAAATATGTAATATTTTCTAGATAAATGTTTTCAAAATATTAAAGGTCTAAATGGTGAAAATTAATTACGGTTTAAGTGTGATTGGTGTGAAAAATGTATATTATAAAACAAATATGGATTGTAAAAAGTAGACAGTATATAAGCTCATGTTTCAAAAATAAGTTCGGGTCCAATTGGATTTTGGGTAATATATTTTCAGGTTTGTGTATCCAAATTTTTAGAAAAAATAATCGTTTGAATATTTTATCGTTTTAGTTCGAGTAATTTTGTCGGGTTCAGGTTTGGATTTAGACTTTCAAATTTTAGATCTTTGATTATCCTATCATTTTAGTTCAAAATATTGTGAAAAATCAGATATACAAAAATACATGTGTTTTTTGATGTGAACACACCAAAACGTAAGCTTGTGCGTTATTTACACATTCCATTACAAAATTTTACCCCCAATAGTACCATTCATTTTTTAGTAATTTTTGTTGATTTTTCAATGTGAATGGTGAAAATATGTTGAACTCCCCGCACTTACGTAAATACGTCCTGTTTATAGTTTCTCATTCATTGCCTATAGTTTAATACAAAAGTCAGCAATTAAAAAAGAATTTCGAGATCATAGCAGGCAAAAAAAAAGGAGAATATCTAGAAACAAAAACGAACACTAAAAATGTATAAACAACCAAAAATAGGGAAAATGAAAACTACCAAATCGAAATAAAGATCAAAGTGACACTAGGAGGCGGAATAAAACGTAAACCCCAAACTCTGAGAAAATAGGCCAGATGAAACAGACGAATCAAGTCCACTAGTAACTGACGAGTCGTCCTGATGTGATCCTAAATACTATCTCTCAAATGAACCCGAGCTAACTCCACTGAAAGCTGAAAGTACCGAGTAACAAAGACTAGCATCTTAACCACAATCAAAATGGAAAATACGATAATAATCATCGGGGAAACGCCTAAAAGAATAGCCACCAAAAACAAAGACCTCATACCGGTCTTTAATGTTGAAAAAGAGAGCGACTCGTTCTCTACCGAAAACGCTTTACCAAAGTGAAGAGAGTGACCGAATCAGAGAGAACAAACAACATTAACTCAGAAACGGAGAAGTGACGAAGAACCCACTTTCAACACATCAAAACCCAACAAAGACTAGTAAAAAAAATGGAGCAGAGCCGCTAAAGACCTCTGGCCGAAAATCAACCATAATAACCGCAAAAGCTAAAAACCAGGGGCACACCCTATATCACAACCACAGAGACTAACCACAAACCTCACTACACAAAAACCCAACCAAATCCTTACAATATAAAAAAAGAGACGCCTCCTGCTCATGAAGATCTAGGCCCAGCAAGATTAATTTAAGAGTGAATAATTGCACCTATTAAACCTTTTTCTTCACTATTATTACCTATGATGACGATAAGCAAATTTATTTTGATTAGTTCTTGAGAGAATAAATTAAAAATTATATATATATATATATATTTTGATTAGAAAATATACTACTATATTATTTTGCTTAGAGAAAATTCAAAGAATATTATAATTCCATTTTTTCACTGGTGTTTTATTAAAGATAAAAGAACGATTACAATGTTAGACATGACTACGATAAAACTTAAGTTGGTAGGAAACAATCCTTTAAAATAAAAAGTCTGGGGATAAAAAATTATTACCGAAGCCAAAATAGAAAACTCTAAAACTTAAAGACCAAAGCTAAAGATAAAAAACCAAAACAAACACTCCTGAACTTTAAGATTAAACTCTGAGCTAACAAAAAACCACGAAAGGCCAAAGTTAACCTATGGAGAGCCAAGAACATAGCAACGAGAAGATCCAAACCGAAAGCCACCACACCCGAGATGCTAAATCGGAGATCAAACAAAAGCTAACGACTACAACCACAACTAACTCAAACACAATACTCCTGAAAGAACAAAGCAAAGAACCACCTGTAAATGAAACGAACAAAACTCCACAGAGAAGGAAGGGAAACACGGCCAAGGCAAAACCTTGAGGGACAAAGGGAATAAGCCCAAAAGGATATATGAACCTTACATGCGGACACTCACAAGTCAATCTCAGCCTTCTACCAAAAAAGAAGAAGCCGCTTCCTTGTCAGAAAAGAACTATATACCAAAACCATTGATGGTCTTAAACTCTAACCCAAAGCCGAGAAAATTATGAACATAATTCGTAGATACCCAAAACAGCACAATATCATCCAAAAGACAAACCCTGAAGACCCAACCGCAAACCACTCAAATTGAGCAACAAAGCCAAGCAAACAATTTTACTTAAATACCCATTTTACTCCAATATATTTGATTCCTTGTGGAAAATCAACTAAGTTCTATGTTTTGTTTCTCTCAATCGAACTTAACTCATCTTTGCATGCTTCTACCCATTCCTTTTCCTTTTTTGCTGCTTATAAACTCCACGGTTCCTCATTTATCGTGAGTAAGAGCTGCTCCCAATCTAACTCTGCTACTTGCACATAATCGTCTAAATATTTCGGTCTTACACTAGTCCTGCTTAATCTTCTTGGTTGATTTATGTGTACACCTTCTTCTTAGTTAGTGATGACCTCTTCGCCATCATCATTATCACTTTCAATCTCTGTGATCTCTCTTTCTAATTTTTCATGAACCTCTTCGTCATGCTCACTAGAAATCTTATCTCCTATCTCGAAATAAGTTTCTTTTGATCCTTCTTGATCATCTTGTTTTAGACAATTCCACTTCCATCTTGAGATCTCATCAAATATTATGTTTCTACTCACAATCACTTTATGATTTTATGGATCGTATAGTCTATACCCCTTTATTCCAGGTTTGATACCGAGATGAACTACAACCCTAGATCGATCATCTAGTTTTCGTTGATAAGGTGTATCTACTTTTGCAAAACTTATGCAACCAAATACACATATATGTTCCAGATTCGGCTTCTTTCCTCTTAGCGCTTCATAAGGCGTTTGATCTACTAGGGTTCTTGTAGCTACTCGATTAATTAGGTATGTCGCATGCCTTACAGCTTCTCCCCAAAGATAGTTTGGTACACTCATGTGTTTTAGTAGGCTTCTTGTCATTCCCATAAGAGTCATGTTTCTTCTTTCAACAACTCCATTTTGTTGTGGAGAATATGGTGCTTTTGTATGTCTTTTTATCCCAGATTTATCACAAAAATCTTTAAACTCTTGCGATGTAAATTCTTCACCTCTATCTGTTCTTAGAGTTTTGATAGTTTCTCCAACTTCTTGCTCAATTTTTAAACTTGTTGAGGGCTTCGCTTTTATTTTTCACCAATATCGTCCATATGTAACGTGAGTAGTCATCAATAAGTACGAAAACATATTTATTTCCAGCGACCATAGATGGTGATATTGGACCGCATAGATCTCCATGTCTTAGCTCAAGTTTTTGTGTGGCACGATATTTCGTAGCTTTACGAAAAGATGCTCTTGATTGTTTCCCAAGTAAGCATAATACACATTGTTCCTTTTCAAACCGAACTTGAGGCATACCTGTAACTAGATTCTTGTTTACCATAGTTTTCATGGCTTCATACCCTATATGTCCTAGTCGGGAATGCCACTTCGCTGATACGTTTTGTGTAGTGATTACTTATAAACAACTTGTCTCTACTTACTCCATTACTACCTTGTATAGCCGATTCCTTGAGCGGAATGATTTCACAATCATGTTTCTCCTTTTATCGACTAAAGTGAGGTAGTTTTCCTTCATTATAACCTCACATCCTGATTCAGTCGCTTGTCCCATGCTGATGATGTTACTTTTCAAGGATGGAATGTGGTACACATTGGCTAGTATCTTTTGTTTCCCATTGTTGCTCAAGAAAACTATCGAACCCTTTCCTTTTATATAACCTCAAGAATCATCTCCAAATCTCACATTACATGTGATAGATTCATCAACAATTTTGAAGTATGTATGATTTCCAGACATATGGTTGCTTGCTTCATTATCCAAATACCATACATTATCTGCATCAAGATTAGCTTCGAAATACTTTGGTATCACATTCTTCTCGTTAAGATATACCACCTCGATTTTTCTTGATCTTTCATCGTTGATACACACCACTTCGTGTACCATTAACTCATTTGCCTCATGTGTTTCAGTCTCATCGACCAGAGCTTCTTGTAGCTTCAGTAATATGTCTGTATATGATGAGGCATAGTGTCCCAACTTATCACATCGATAACATTCAATTTTGGATAAGTCTCTTGTGTCATTGGACCTACCTCTTCCTCTGTATGAAGAGTGTCATCCTTGACCTCTTCCTCTATTATCTCCATTGTAACTTCGGTTAGAATGCTCTTGATTGATCTTGTTTTTAGCGTATAGAAGCTTAGTGAGATCCTCATGCTCTTCTTCTTTTCAACAGTATTCCTTTCTTCATATGCTTTTATTCTACCAATAATATCTTCAAAGCTAGTCTTGTTTAGATCCAGAACCTGATCTAGAGCTGCTACTATGTGAATAAATTTTATCCTCGAAAGTCCTGACATGATTTTCTTAACTAGTTTTAAATTATCTATCTCGACTCCTAACTCTGCTGCCTTTGAAGATATCTATGATAATCTTCCAACAAAGTCATCAATCTTCTTAGTATTTTTCATCTTTATACGATCAGAATCATCCATTAGAGTTTAGATTCTTGCTTCTTTGACTCTTTCTGCACCTAGATGTCTTGTTTTAATTTCTTCCCATATTTATTTTGCATTGTCTAGGTTCCCAACTTGAAGAAGAAGCGATCCAGGAACAGATTCGAACAGTAAAGCTGAAGCCAAATCATTTTTACTTTCATCGAGATCTCCTTTCTCGATTACTTCCCAAACCTTGTTAACTCTAAGGAGCATCCTCATCTTCATGGCCCAAACAGTATAGTTTTTTGTGGTTAGCATGGAGCACTTAAGATTGGATGATCCACATCCTTCTTTGTGCTTCATTGTTTTCGAGTCATTTGTCTCTTCCTCCTTGATCTCTATCTCTCTATCGTTTGACATGCCTTCGTCATGGGTGAAGAACTCTCAGTTTCTTTAGGGTTTCAACTCACGCTCTAATACCAATTATTAAACCCTTTGATCGATAGATCCAATTAAAGAACACTTATCTTTATTAAACTTAAGAAAATCTCTAAAAACTTAAGTCTCACAATCTATGAGGATACCACACTTTGATATCTCTCCTTACATAAGAATCAAGAAAACCCTAATCCTAAAACAATAATGATTTACATGTTAATTAGATAACTCCTAAAAATATGCATATATTTAGATATCTCCTAAATATATTCTTGATTCTTTATCTCATTATATCTTCTACTTAAAGTTATTATCAACACGCCGTACGTCTCGAGAGAAGGACGGTACCTTCTCAACTGATTTTACTAAGCATTTGAGAAAAAATGGAGATGAGTTGATCCGATTACAAAAGCCTTAAGCTTCTCGGATAAATCTCTGTAACAATACAAGAAAAGCTAAGACACCACCTTATACCTCGGTGAGTCCCTTTTACAATAGTAAATATAACCTAGCTAATCTCTCTAAACTGCTTTCTTGAATCAGGTACTCGGCGCCAGTGTTGTTTTGCTCAGATTGATCAGATCAAAGCGAAGAAGATGACGACATATAAAGTTGGATTTGAGAACTTAGGAACCCTTTGGGCCTAGCTCGCACAACGAAGTCTGAAGCACAACCTCCTCATTTGCTTGTTTCAAATTAAACCTGAAGCCCATTATCCCGATGTACGAAGCCCATGAAGAGTTAAACTAAATGTCAACATAAGATTACAATCTCCTCCTTTGACTTTGGTCAACACTCGTTCATCGCCACCTAAAGAAATAACTCTCATACTTCCTATGTCGACTTCTTGCTTCTTCTCTGAGAATCAGTCTCTATAAGCGTATTTCAGGTTCAATCCTTTATGCATGTATTGGTAAGTACCCATCCTTGCCCTAAAGACCTCTCTTTTCAGCTAATTCACAAACTTAATCCTTTTTGCGTTTGATCTTTTCAGCTTCTGGTGAACTCTAAGGGTTTTTGAAACCACCACCGACGAAGCAAAACATATAAGTTCTGCTTTTGTCTTTTCTGTATACCTTCCTTTCAACTCCGATTCAAATCTATCTAACGACTTTTGTCTGAAACAAGAAATACTCAAAAGATATTTACCTCACACCCATTAGATCCGAGAACTACGGTATTATTATCTCCTTTTCATCTTCCTTGCTTGTTCCATTTCCTCGAACTCTAAGAAACTTACTCCTTGTTAATTTCTTTTTTTATTTTTTGAGGACTTGAACCTGCAAAATGAACTCAAATTATATACCGACTGAAGATTTTCATCTTCATCCCTGATCAGAACCATAAATTATACCCAGGTAACAAATCAAAACCTTCTGATCTAAGTTTAAGTTTAAACAGTTCCTTTAAAGTACCAACAAAAATTTCTATTTAAATGCCTTTAAGGAACAACTTCACCTGAGCAGAGTCCTTGAACAGTCTTAGATGACTCTGAGTTGTTCCAATCCTTCTTGAGACCATGGTCCATGTAAGACATTGGTAAGTAAATCACAAATACCTTTAAGCCATAAAGCTTCCTTAACAACCTCTATCAATGCCACATATTCTGATTATGTGGTTGACAGAGTTGTAATCCCATTTAACCCTGATCTCCAAAATGTTGTATTTTCTCCAACTTGGAAGATGTATCCAGTGATGGATCTTCTTTTGTCTAGATCAGCTGCAAAGTCTGCATTTACAAAACCCTTAATAACAAAATTTTTAGATTTAGTAAAAGTTAAGCTTAGACCTAGAACTCCCTTTAGGTATCTCATCACCCACTTCATCGCTTGCCAGTGGATTCTTCCAGGTTTACTCATAAACCTACTGATAAGACCCAATGCATAAACCATAACATACTTGATACTTCCTACTGGACTAGCGTAGGGTATCTGTTCCATTAGCTTCCTTTCTTCCTCTAGTTCATGTTCTGATAAACTCTTTAGCTTGAACTGTGAACCAATAGGTGTTGTGACTGGCTTGCACTCAAACATGCTGAATGTCTTTAAAATTTATGACAAGTATCTTTCCTGTGACACCTTTAGGCTTCCATTATGCCTAGGATTTTACTTGTTGGTCCTAAGTCTTTCATTTCAAAACTTTCCATTAGTCTTCCTTTAAGAACTTTAATTTTGCTCATGTTTTTTGAATAATTAATTATTCATCATTTACACAAACATCTATCATTCAAACGAATAATTAATCATTCACAGTTTACGAAAAGAAAATGTGAAAATGACAACAAATTCTTAAAACAGTAGAAACTTTTTGAAAATTGAAATTCAGTGAAATCAATATTCTCCAATAAAAATTTATTTCTAGATTTTTGTACTTTTCAATGGAAAGTTTTTAAAAATTTCTATAGCATAACATTTACTTTTTATAAAACTCTATCAAATCGCTTCAAAAGACTTGTTAAATGTATTTCGGTAACAAATTATAAAATAAAAATATCTTTTCATATCACCGAATTTTCATTATTTTATATCTTTTTTTTTAACACTACTTTATTATGATTATAATGTAGATACAAAATAATCTTCGTTTAACGGGATGGAAATACATTTTGGTACTACAACATATAATTCATATAAATAAATAGAACATTGATTGTACTTGATCAGACTGTGTGGTACTTTATTACTTCTTCGGGAGATCCATTGTAATATAACATTTGTAAACTTCTGCCGCCAATATTCATAGTCCCAAATCTAATTCACAACCTTGTAGTTTTTTGCTTTGTTGCAGAGTATGTTGAACAATTGCTGACAATCACCTTCAAAAATTAGTCGTTCAAAACCATTTATCCAAGCATGTTGCATTGCCATAATTAAGGCTTGTACTTCAGCTTCTAAAGCCGAATTTACTTGATTTCCTAATGCATGTGCTGCTTGTATATAACCACCATTTGTGTCACGAAACACCCACCCAGATCTTGGCCTATGAACTGGATTGATAAATGTTGCATCATAATTGCATTTGATGTAATTCAGAGGTGGCCGTTGCCAATTCGAATGGTATCGTCTTGACTTATCCTTTGTTTTTATTGGGTTATTGAATCTCCAGTTTTCAGCCTCACTAATTGCTCGTTGGGTGATAGTTTCCCATGAGTCCCGTTTATGTTGGAAAAGTATACGGTTTCTGCGTTTCCAGATATGCCATAATAACCAAAATTCTCTGTTATTGTAAGTAGTATCATCGACCAACCGTGTTGTTCTTGTTAATAATTGTTCCAACTTAACATCAAATGCACAAGTTGCATCAAGCAAGTTAGAATTGGGTGGTTGATTAGCTAACCATATATTAGATATATGTGGACAAAGAAAGAATAAGTGATTTAACGTCTCTTCTTGTCCACAATCTTGACATGCAGCTTCTGGAATTAAATGACGTCGGTGGAGTTCATATTTTGTTGCCAAAATATTTCTGGATATATGCCATAAGAAATGTTTTAATTGTGGTTGTATATCAAGTCTCCAGATTTTATGATGTAAGTCTTGAGAAGTATACAGACGATCTGATGTTGGTATGGGTGGAAACAAGTCGAAAGCAAGTCTATATCCTGAGCGAACAGAGTAACAACCATTGGCAGCATATGACCAAACCACTAAATCCTCTATTTTGACTTTCGGTAATTTAATCTTTTGGATCAACTCTGCGTCTTCAGTATGTATCCATGCTCTCACTTGATCCATATTCCAGGAATTCGAATCTGTAATTAACTTCGAAACTGTGTGATCTTGTTGGACGCCATCTTGTTTTGGTGTTGGAGCTCTTGGAGGATGCGTGGGTAACCATTTGTCATTCCATATATGTATAGACTGTTCATTTCCTATAATATAATTACAGCCCGCATTGAAAATATCTTGTCCAAAAAGTATGGAACGCCATCCATATGACGGTTTCGTGCCTAGTTTTTCATTGTGTATATTTGTCGATCGAAAATACCGTCCTTTTAAAAGTCGAGAAAGTAAACTTTGAGGGTTATCTTTAATTCTCCAAAGTTGCTTTGCAAATAGTGCTTTGTTGAATGGTTCGATATCCCTAAATCTAAGTCCCCCATCACGTTTTGGTATAGATAGTTTATCCCAACTAAGCCAGTGCAAAGATCTTGTTGTGTTTGCCGTAGTCGGTTTGGACCACCAAAACCTTGCCATAAGCTTGACAATGTCGTCAATAATTCCTTTTGGGAGCTTGAAACATCCCATATAATAGATTGGCATTGCAAACGCAATGGATTTGAGCAAGATTTCTCTACCACTTAGTGAAAGAAACTTCTTAGACCAACCAGCAGTACGTTGTTGGATCTTATCTGTTATTGAACGGAAAATTTCTATCTTCCTTGTACTAATTGTCTCAGGCAATCCCAAGTACTTCCCAGTACCACCATCATTATGAATTTGTAAAAGATTACGGATCCGGGTTTTTTGAGCTGGATCAACCCGAGATCCAAACGTAATTGCTGATTTAGAGTAGTTAATTAACTGTCTAGAGGCCCGTTCATATTGAGTAAAAATATCTTTCAGGACCCTAGCCGAGTTTTTATTAGCATTACAAAAGAACAATGAGTCATCTGCAAAGAATAGATGACTCACAGGTGGTCCATTGTTACTAATCGTAACTCCCCGTAGTTGGCGTTGGCGTATTGCTCTCTTAACCATATAAATGAGAACTTCAGTGCACAAGATAAATAGATAAGGTGATAGTGGATCCCCTTGTCGCAAACCACGTCCCGGGGAAAATGATCCTTGTGGGGTCCCATTAATTAACGTAGAAAAAGTGACGGATTTGACACACAACATTATCCAACGCACCCATTTAGGTGCAAAATTCATACAACGCATTGTATGTTCCAGAAAGTCCCATTCTAGTCGATCGTAAGCTTTTGATATATCCGTTTTTATTGCCATGTAGCATTTTGAGACTCTTTTGCGTACTTTGAGAGAATGGAGTATTTCATGAGCGACGAGTACGTTGTCAGTAATCATTCGATTAGGAACAAAGGCAGCTTGTTCTTCAGCAATTAATGATGGAAGATGACTTTTCAGACGGTTTACCAAGATCTTTGATATTATCTTGTAGCTTACATTGCAGAGGGCAATAGGTCGAAAATCATGTATATTTTCTGGTTTATCTGTTTTAGGGATTAAACAAATGTTGGTGTGGTTAAGCATTGGGTCCAATCTCTCATGATCGAAGAAAGCTTGAACTTCAATATAAACACTCGGCTTTATTATGTCCCAATGACGATGATAAAAATTTGCTGGAAAACCGTCTGGTCCTGGGGCTTTCGTTGCACCAATGCTAAGTATTGCCTGGTCTACTTCATCGTGACTTATCCGTCGTGTAAGATCATCATTCATTGCGTTAGTTACTTTACTCGGGAAGCTATTGAAGATTTGACTAAAACTTGATGTATCACTTCGACTTGTGAATAAATCTATAAAGTATGTCGTAGCAATATTAGTGAGCTGTGATAGATCTGTCTGTCTTTCGCCGTTCATGTCCGTTAGGGCATAGATTTTGTTCATTGCTTTACGTTGTTGAGTACTATGAAAGAAGAATTTAGTGTTCCGATCCCCATTCTCGAGCCAGTTGTTTCGCGACTTAATGCGCCAATATTCTTCCTCGCGAATATATGCAAGATTTAGTTGTTTTCGATACTCGTGAATAGTTGAAGTGGATGAACCCGTCTTCAAAGCTTCCGATAACCTACTTTTATAAAACTTGATCTCCTCCTTAGAATTGAGTCGATGATGCTTTTTCCATCTCGAAAGTGAACTTCGACAATGGCTAAGTTGATGATGGAGTGAACTGTTATGACTGAGATTGTTCTTCAAACCATTAGATATAGCGTCTTTAAACCCATCATATGAATGATATCTATCATCATATTTGAACTTATGATGTTGAGTTGGTGAGTCAAATAGAATCTTGGTTATCACTGGTCGATGATCTGACACTCCAACTTCTAAAAATTCTGAAAAGGACGCTGGGAATTGATTTATCCACCGAGTATTGACCAAAGTTCGGTCTAAACAACATTGAATGTCCAAATTATATCTCTTTCCGAACCATGAGAATCGGTCACCAATGTGTGCGAGATCGCGGAAATCACTTGTATTTAGCATATGCCGAAAAGCTTGAAAGGAGCGTTCGGACCGAATTCGTCCACCTGTTTTTTCAGAGTTGTCTCTCAGTTCATTTAAGTCGCCTATACACATCCATGGTTCATTACGATTATGGGCGATATCTTCTAGTTTGTTCCAAATATTTTGTCGAAAAGCTTGTTGTGGATGACCATATACACATGACAAATAGAAATCAAATTCATTCATATTAACATGAAGATCGATTACATTGGAACAGAAACTTAAAACTGAAGCAAAAATAGATGATTTCCACATAACTACTAAACCACCACTACTACCTAAAGGAGACACAATCTTAGAGAAGTTAAATCCTAACTTAGATACCACTTGGTTTACATAAACATCTTGTTGTTTGGTTTCCATGAGGAAAATGAAATCTGGAGCCAACCGTTTTGTTAGCTTCTCTAGATGTCGAACTACCAGGTCATTTCCCAAACCTCGGCAGTTCCAAGCGAGTGTCTTCATGGATCCATTGGTGGTATCGGGCCCATCGCGCCTCCGAGTTCATTGTTTTGACCAGCTTCATCATCACTTGACCCATGGTCCGTGACCGACCTTGATGTACTCGGTCCGGCTTCATCGTCATGCTTTCTTTTCCTTGAAATAATCTCATCCTGGTAATGTGTTAAATCGCCCGGTTCCTCAATCATTGCAATTGGTTCCGCCGGTTGCGGCACATATAGTTCCTCATCATCGATCTCACAGATAATTATATTACTTATTGCCCGCGGTTGAACAAATCCATTGGAATGAGGATCGATATCATCTTCAGGTGGGTCATCTTCATTATCATCACCATCTCCATTCGGTAACAAACAACCTCTTGTATCATGTGTTAGGAGACCACGTAATCTTTCATACTTGAAGTAAAGAAGAATATTAACTCCCGGGTAGATTTGAAAGTTTCTTTGGAATCGAAGGGGTCGATCCACATGCCAATTAATCTTCACACAAACATAATCCAACCTGGTTTCGAAGTGTTGGTTGAACTCAACCTCCATTCGCGGTCCCAAGGCATCTGCAATGCGTTCAACCACCTCATGATTGAGATATTGCATTGGGATTCCTCTGATTTGAATCCAAAAAGGAATGTGATTCAACTCCATATCATCCTGTCCCGAAAACCATCTTTCAATAACTAGCATTCGGTCAGAGAATGCCCATGGTCCGCGATGGATAACCATTTCAAGCGCCTCGGCCGATGAGAAAAAGAATTGAAACCGCTGTCCCGGGAGAATGCGACCGCGGATTACACCGATATTTCCCCAACTTCGCGGCAGATTGACGATGATAGAGCGTAAGCTCTGTTTTCGCGGCATCAACGATCTTCCGATAAGGTTGTGTTGATTTTCAAAAACGGCTTGGCTTACAACATCCATCGGCAAAAAGACCGGTGGATCATTGATACCCAAGTCAAGCTGTTGGATTCCTTGTGCCATGTTCTGAGCCATTGAAAATTTTTTGGATGAAAGTAATATGTGTTTTGTTTCGGATGAAGAAGATATCGAAGAGATGAAGAAAATGTCATCTGTGATTAAAGCTAATGAAAAGATTGATGTGAGAGAATGAATCCGACGATCATCATAGCCCATTAAAGATTGTGGGAAAAGTAAAATAACCGGTGAATAGCGGTTACTTTGTAAAGATGGTAACTGAAAGTTAATTTTTCGTCGAAACAATAAAGTTTCGGTATTGAACATCGATTTCCAGGATTGAAGACTCCTAAGAAATCGGGATTTGGAGAGATGATAGGGATTCAAAATCTCCTGAAATTTCGGTAAAAATCACCTGTGAGAGAGCATAATCGCCTGTTTCTTATAATTCCGTGTTTCATTATTTTATATCTTAAATCCTACTAATCATCCATTTAAGCTAAGTATATGCACCCAAACCTTCATAATATACACTAACAACAATTTGTACCAAAAGTGCTAATCAGTTTTAACAGGCCTAGTTTGATATTAAAAAGATCATATAAATAGGCCGAGAAGCCCTTTAATCAAACACTACAAAGACCAAAAAAATAGATTGACACGTGGCAATTTTTTGTTGATAGACAATCGCGAAGCCGCTTCCTTTGAGATTTCTTCACACTGGTGAAGTCGTGCCGTCACAGCTTCTTACAAACTTCTTGACTTCAATTCAAATCGCTGCTGTTTGTTTTCTTCGCCGCCGCGTCGCCGGAAAAATCATCACTGTTAGTTTCCTTCACCTCCTTGTATTTATCTACAGAATCATATATACGGTTTCTGCATTTCACTGTTGTCGCTGTTCTTAGTGGAATGCTCGAAGATTTATCCATTGTTTCTCTATTTTTCGTATTTTAGATCGATAGTTGAGATTCTTTCATTGTATTAGAATCGTGTAACACTGTGATTCAATAGCAGGTTTATGCGATAAAAGCATGGAGACTCTCAAGCCGTCATTTGCTGTTTCTCCGCCGAATAGTAATCTGATTAGATTTGGTTGTTTTGCGCCGCAATGTACTGTCCGTGTTCCGAAACCGTCTTGTTTACGGCGAAGACTCGTCTCTACTACAAATGTTGTATTGCCTAAGTTTCGGCGGACGATTAGTGGCAGTGGCGGTTTGGTTCGATGTGAACTACCGGATTTTCATCTATCTGCTACAGCTACATCTGGTTAGTTTCTTTTTTTTCGTCTTATTATAACTGTTGGAGATGCAGTCAAAGTAATTGCTCGATTTGGTTGCAGTTGTAGGTGTATCAGCCAAGGAATCTGTGGATAAAGTTCATCTTCCTAAGGGTGAAATGTGGAGTGTTCACAAATTTGGTGGGACATGTGTGGGAAACTCACAGAGAATCAGAAATGTTGCAGAGGTTATAATCAATGATAATTCGGAAAGGAAACTGGTGGTTGTGTCAGCAATGTCAAAGGTGACTGATATGATGTATGATTTACTCCGCAAGGCGCAAACACGAGATGATTCTTACCTATCTGCTTTGGAAGCTGTCCTGGAAAAGCACCGGTTGACAGCTCGTGACCTTCTTGATGGAGATGATCTTGCTAGCTTCTTGTCACATTTGCATAATGATATTAGTAATCTTAAAGCAATGCTTCGTGCGATATACATAGGTAATGAGATGGAACTTTTGCCTCGTTTTAGTTTCCTTTCTCTGAGTTTTCTCACCTTTTGGTCTTGTTCTCAATGGTACAACTGACACTTTTTTATTTGCAGCCGGGCATGCATCAGAGTCGTTTTCAGATTTTGTTGCAGGATACGGAGAACTTTGGTCTGCTCAGATGCTATCATTTGTTGTCAGAAAGGTATGAATGATGCAATTGCATATTGCATGTTAATCAATTGAGTTTGTGCACTTTATAACCTCTCTATTCTTTTGACTATAGACTGGGCTGGAGTGCAAGTGGATGGATACCAGAGACGTGCTCATTGTTAATCCTACCAGCTCTAATCAGGTCGATCCTGATTTTGGTGAATCAGAGAAGAGACTCGAAAAGTGGTTCACCTTAAATCCGTCCAAAATAATTATTGCAACTGGATTCATTGCTAGCACTCCTCAGAACATTCCAACAACACTGAAAAGAGATGGGAGTGATTTCTCTGCAGCTATTATGGGTGCTCTGTTGAGGGCTCGTCAAGTAACAATTTGGACAGATGTTGATGGTGTATATAGTGCGGATCCTCGTAAAGGTCTGTCCTAGAATTTGTACCAGTAATTCATTTCTTTTATTCGAAAGATGTTATTGTGACAAGATGTTTTGTTATGCAGTTAGTGAGGCAGTAATACTCAAGACACTATCTTATCAGGAGGCCTGGGAAATGGTAACCTATAGTTCTTGTTGTCCTTGATTCAGTAGTTTTATCATGCCAAGCACAAACTTCCTATCTAAAGTTTATAACTTCATGCAGTCTTACTTTGGAGCAAATGTTTTACATCCTCGCACCATCATTCCTGTGATGCGGTATAATATTCCAATTGTCATAAGAAATATCTTTAATCTCTCTGCACCGGGAACAATGATCTGTCAACCACCTGAAGATGGTTATGACCTTAAACTAACAACACATGTCAAAGGGTTTGCAACCATTGACAATTTGGCACTCATAAATGTTGAGGGGTAAGCTACTTTTGTTGTGGTTGTGTGAGTTTTGCTTCTATTTATCGTAAATGGAAAGCTGAATTTACCGCTCTGCTATTGACTGCGATCTTCCAATTCATTTTGACAGCACTGGAATGGCTGGTGTACCTGGTACTGCAAGTGCCATTTTTGGCGCTGTAAAAGATGTTGGAGCTAATGTAATTATGATATCACAGGTGCGTTAATGTCAAACTCTACCTTGTTGCATACCAATTTTCTTCACTATAGATCCATAGGCTTATATCCTTGAGATACCATTGAAATATTCATTTTCCAGGCTAGCAGTGAGCATTCTGTGTGCTTTGCTGTGCCTGAGAAGGAAGTAAACGCTGTCTCTGAGGCTCTGCGGTCGAGATTTAGTGAAGCGTTAAAAGCTGGACGTCTTTCGCAGGTCTCTTCCTCTCTGATCTCTCTTTCGCTTATTGTTCCAGATGACACAGGTCCTCCCCGAGTGATCTAATCAACAGTATCTATTTGATAATTTTATCTGTCATGTTTCACTATTTTGATTTTTGGCTTTTCTTTCCCTCAGATCGAGGTGATACCAAATTGTAGCATCTTAGCTGCAGTCGGGCAGAAGATGGCTAGTACACCTGGAGTTAGTTGTACACTTTTCAGTGCTCTGGCGAAGGTGACTTTTACACAATACTTTAACTAGCATGATGATGGTTCATCCATCTATTATACTATGTTTTTGGCTAAAATTGCCTTGCGGTTGCTTGGTTTTGTATCTCACTTGTAGGCTAATATAAATGTACGTGCTATATCTCAAGGGTGTTCTGAATATAACGTTACTGTGGTTATTAAACGTGAAGATAGTGTAAAGGCGCTGAGAGCTGTGCACTCAAAGTTTTTCTCGTCAAGAACGACATTAGCAATGGGAATTATAGGACCTGGCTTGATTGGTGCTACATTACTTGATCAGCTGAGGGACCAGGTGAACTTCATTATTATTTTTTTATTGTTTTTGCTCTCTTTACAAAATTTTACATTACCATCCTTCTGGGACTAGTATTCCTTTAAGGAGCTGAATAAGCAATAAAATATGTTTTTTTTTTCAGGCTGGTGTTCTCAAACAAGAATTCAACATTGATCTGCGTGTTTTGGGAATTACTGGTTCAAAAACTATGCTATTAAGTGAAATGTAAGAATCACTTCTGTTCAGTTCTTTGATTCTAGCGCGTTGTAGGATTGTATCTGAAAGACATACTGATTCATTCTTGATGCTATGACTGCGTATCCTGCTCTAGAGAGAAAAATATCTCGATTAGAATCCATATGCAACATAGATAATTTACCTAGTTTCCTATCTCGTGTATCTGGCCATTTCTTTCCCTTCATTGTTATCTTTAATGATATCTCTGTTTTAACACCACATGACTTGGACCTATGCTGTTTACTTGCAGTGGTATTGACTTGTCTAGATGGAGAGAACTTCTAAACGAGAAGGGAACAGAGGCTAATTTGGATAAATTCAGTCAACAAGTGCATGGAAATCATTTTATCCCCAACACTGTATTGGTTGATTGTACAGCAGACTCTGCTATTGCAAGCAATTACTATAATTGGTTGCGGAAAGGAATCCACGTCATTACCCCAAACAAAAAGGCTAACTCAGGTCCCCTTGATCAGGTGATACATTCTTCTCATCTCATTTCTTTCGAATCTATGTTGAAGAAACTCAACAGAAAATGTTTCTTGTTTGGAGCACAGTACTTGAAACTGAGAGATCTTCAAAGGAAATCGTACGCTCATTACTTCTATGAAGCTACTGTTGGAGCTGGTCTTCCAATTATAAGCACTTTACGTGGTCTCCTTGAGACAGGAGACAAGATATTAAGCATAGAGGGAATTTTCAGGTATGTTAATCTAACAGTTCCACTACAGTTTGACTCTGACTTCCTTGATGCTGATTCTTCTCTTTGGTTTTTGTTACTTTTTTCCTCAAGTGGAACTTTGAGTTATCTATTCAACAACTTTGTCGGAGATCGAAGTTTCAGTGAGGTTGTCACAGAAGCAAAGGAAGCAGGTTTCACTGAGCCTGATCCAAGAGATGATTTATCTGGAACTGATGTTGCAAGAAAGGTATGTTTATCTCTTCTATATATCAAAAAGTTTAACAACTGACCATAATCTCTATCTAATGAAACCTGTGATTATGCCAGGTGATTATCCTTGCTCGAGAATCTGGACTGAAATTGGACCTCGCAGATCTTCCTATTAGAACTCTTGTCCCAGAACCTCTAAAAGTAAACGATCTATATCTCTCATTAACAGCGAAAACATCATGTTCTGAATCTAATGTTCTTGAAATTACTTTCAGGGATGTACTTCTGCTGAAGAATTCATGGAGAAACTCCCACAGTATGACGAAGACCTAGCAAAAGAAAGGCTAGATGCCGAGAACTCTGGAGAAGTAATTATCTACAATTCATTACGCATATGATCTTTATTAGATAAATTTGATTGATTCATCTTGTTATAAATTAAACTCTTGATTCAGGTCTTGAGATATGTTGGAGTAGTGGACGCAATAAACCAAAAGGGAACAGTTGAACTTAGAAGATACAAAAAAGAACATCCATTTGCACAACTCGCGGGATCAGACAACATAATAGCATTCACAACAACAAGGTACAAAGATCATCCGCTTATTGTTCGAGGACCTGGTGCTGGTGCTCAAGTCACAGCCGGTGGTATATTCAGCGACATTCTAAGACTTGCATCTTATCTCGGCGCACCGTCTTAATCGGTAACCATTAAGTTATCTATCAGTTTTGCTATTTATCTTCATGCTAAAATATTAGCTACGAATTGAAGTGTTCTTGCTTGGTTTATTAAGACTTGCTTAGTTAAGTAAACATGTACACTAGTAGCAAGTAGTTAAGTTGGATTTGATTTGTTTTTTTGTTGTTGTTGTTTTCCCTCTTTTAGCGGAATTTATATGTTTAATAATTGAAGTAATGTTTACACATTACAGTGATTTGCTATTTAATAAAACGAGCATACATATGCTAATATTTAGAATAGTTGAGTACTTCAAGTTTTATATAAGTTTCCTTGATTCGACTTTGGTTCTTGCTTCTATAGCTGTAATTTCTAAATATTATCCCCTCGTTTTAAAGCAAACTATAGGTAAACTAGTTTTTATTTTCTTAATGTATACATACAACTGAATATAGTTGCTTTAACTTTTACTCGAATTTAATTAGTAAATGATTTGTTTCTCGTTTCATTTTTTCAATATCACCTTGGTTTTGAAGATTTTCAATTGTTTTTTCCCTTTTAAATCAACAACGCTTAACTCTATTAAACTAATTTGATCTTATTGGATTAAACATTTGTGAAAACAAATTTTATTTGGTTATAGAAATAATTAAGCAAATGTCTTTATTTAAGCAAGGGTTTTCTGCAAAAAAAAACCTTCAGTCTGATTAAATAGACAAATCAAACCTCCAGATTTTTTCTATGCACGTAAAACCTTCAACTCTAGTCAACCCGCAATACAGCCCTTCTGTATATCGATGACGTGTCAAAGTTAACGGAACAAACAGTGAGTTCACGGCATGGGTTGTATTGCATTTTGACCTTCAGCTCACGGTTTGATCTGCATTTAATCAGACTCGCAGTTTTTTTTGCAGAAAATCCTTAAAAGTAATGCAAAATTTTAACTAAAAATTATTATATATTAATTTAATTTATAGATAAAAATTTATTATATAAACTTTTAGGAACCGAGGTTATAATAAACTAAAATTTATTATATATATAAACTGAGGAAATGCCTCCTCATGTTTGGTAACCATTAGACTACAATCACTTGGTTAAATCACGGAGTTATATTTGCTAATGCTATATAGATTATATATATATATATATATATATTTCAGATATAGTATAATTATCTCGTTTACAAAAATAGTATTTTCTAAAAATAAAAATATTTATAATATATAGACATAAATATTGCATAGGAAGTGCAAGTTTATAGTTATTATTACACACACAAGTCCATAAGTAAACATAATACTAGGGTTTAGAAAGGGGAAATTTGCCAAAAAAATCCCCAACTTTCTAATCTAGGCCAAAAAAATCTCCAACTTTCAAATGAGCCAAATAAATCACATATTTTACAGACAAAAGCCAAATAAAACACATATTTAATAGAAAAAGCCAAATAAATCCCAAATTTTCGTTGACCAAACCATTTTAGGCTCATTAAAAGTCAACATTATAACTTCCGTTAACGTTGACTTTTTCTGAGCCTAAAATGGCTTGGTCAACGAAAATTTGGGATTTATTTGACTTTTGTCTGTAAAATACGTGATTTATTTGGCTCATTTCAAAGTTGGAGATTTATTTGGCCTAGATTAGAAAGTTGAGGATTTTTTTGGCAATTTTCTCCCTATTAAAATTAAACTGTGATTTATTTGGCTCATTTGATGAAAGTTGAAGGTTTTTTTCGCCTAAATTTGAAAGTTGAAGATTTTTTTAGAAAAATTTGAACATGAAAACTAGAGTTAGGCTTTCGGGGAATTTGGTTCGGTTCCGGTTCCTGAAATTTAATACCTAATCGATCCTTTTCAATTTTTCAGTTTGTTTCTAGTTTGGTTCCTATCGGTTCGGTTCTTTGTTTGAGGAACCGAAAAATACCCAAAATTTTTGGTTCCACTTCGGTATCGAGTATTTTAGACCCGAAATAGGTAAAAAATACTCGAAAATTGAAAAAATACACGAGAAGAAAAAATACCCGAAAAAGATAATCAAATACCCAAAGTTAGAAAAATAGCCAAAAAATAAAAATACTTGAAATTAAAAAAGTTCGGTTTTTCGCGTATACCCATCGGTTTCCGGGTAGGAACCAGAACCGAACTGATACCCATGGTTATTAAACTCATGATCCATTGTGTATTTAGAGTGGAACCGGAACACTACCCATTTAGCTTCTAGCATTTTATTGACCATTGATATATATGCACGTATAAATATCTTTTTAGTTTTCATGATGAAATATAAAGAAAAATATAATTTAGTTTGAATAAGTTGTGAACTTGATCACTAAAAGCCTACCTATTTACTTTTATATACCATTCTAATTTTACGTTTTCATGTTTAAATTCTTTTTAAAAAATCTTAACTTTAAAATTTAGACAAAAAAAACCTTCAACTTTTATCAGAAGAGCCAAATAAATCACAGTTTAATTTTAAAAGAGAGAAAATTTCCAAAAAAATCTAACTTTCTAATCTATGCCAAGTAAATCTCGAACTTTGAAATGAGCCAAATAAATCACGTATTTTACAGACAAAAGCCAAATAAATTCCAAATTTTCGTTGACCAAGCCATTTTAGGCTCAGAAAAAGTCAACGTTAACGGAAGTTATAACGTTGACTTTTTATGAGCCTAAAATGGCTTGGTCAACGAAAATTTGGAATTTATTTGGCTTTTCCTATTAAATATGTGATTTATTTGGCTTTTGTCTATAAAATATGTGATTTATTTGGCTCATTTGAAAGTTGGAGATATTTTTGGTCAAAATTTGAAAGTTGGAGATTTTTTTGGCAATTTTCTCGTTTAGAAAGTATTAAAAGTAGGTGGGCATGTTGGTAATGTTTATAAATTCGAAAGTTGATGCTTGGAGGGTAATGAAGATAATTTCCTTCAAGTGTACCACTACAAAAAAAAAGTAAAAATAAAAAAGATAAATAAAGAGAGTTAGATGAAGAAAACGAAAGAATTTAAGAAAGGACACACGACTACCATGACTTAGAACTCGATAGATTCAGGATTTGGAGGATGAGATTTTAATGAAGAGTTTCGACGAGAACTAACTCTTAGCGAAAAAATTTTGAACTCGATAGATACAAAAAGGTTTAGGTCGGAATTTGGAGGATATCGCCACACTCCATGAGTTGGTTAGTTCACCACATGGCTCATGTTCTTTCACAACTTTGTTGGTAACAAAGACTATCATCACCTAGGTTACAATATAACCAACTCAAAAGATCACTGGTGAAGAAGCATTGTTCTCGTGTATTAGAAACCAATCTTCTCCATATCCCTTCAGTCGATGGACAATCTCTTAGGGCATGAAGAATTGATTCACAACCCAAGTTACATATTGTGCACACATCAAAGACACACAAGTGTCTTCGTCGTCGTTCAGGTTTCGATTTTCTATTTTATTTCTAATCCAACTTTTTATTTAGAAGTCATTAAAATATAATAAATTGACATTAGTATCGCTAAATAATTTTGACATATATCATTGAATTATTATCTTGACGTGGATATTGTCTAGGTATCAACCACAAATCTAAAACGCATTAAAAATATCAGNACATTAAAAATATCAGTACAAAGACAACACAATAACATCAAAATATAAAATCAACAATATTATAGCATATTAACACTAATACACATAATCAGTTATATATATAT
>OVBE01001046.1:0-40630 GCA_900406425.1 Iberis pinnata
ATTTCAGAATGAAAGATCTTGGTGAATTGCACTATTTCCTTGGTATACAAGCTCAATTCTACTCAGAAGGCCTATTCTTGTCTCAACAGAAGTATGCAGAGGATCTTCTAGCAATCTCAGGAATGTCTGAATGCTCACCAATGCCAACACCACTCCCATTACAACCAGACAGAGTTCCTGATCAACAAGAATTATTCCCAAATCCAACATACTTCAGGAGCCTTGCAGGTAAACTCCAATATCTCACATTAACAAGGCCTGATTNTAAAGAAACAGATTCTACTTTAAGAGGCTATAGTGATAGCGATTGGGCTGGTTGTAAGGTAACCAGGAAGTCCACATGAGGATACTGCACTTTCTTAGGCTCAAACTTGATATCTTCGTCATCTAAAAAGCAAGCTACAATATCCAGAAGCTCTACTGAAGCAGAGTATAGAACTCTCTCTGATACAGCTACAGAAATCACTTGGTTATGTGCAATCCTGAAGGAGATAGGGGTTCCTCTACACAAAACACCAGAACTATACTGTGATAACTTGTCTGCAGTGTACCTCACTGTAAATCCTGCATTTCATTCAAGGACAAAACATTTTGAACTTGATCATCACTACATTCGAGAAAGAGTGGCTCTTGGTGCTATTGTAGTCACTCATGTTCCATCACACCACCAACTTGCTGATATATACACTAAGTCTCTGCCTCAAAGAGAATTCTTTGATTTAAGGTTCAAACTTGGTGTCACAACACCACCCACACCAAGTTTGAGGGGGGATGTTAAGGATAAAGAAATTTTATCAAAAACTGGGATTCAAACAGAGTCTTTGAACCAAAAATGGTTCGATACAAAAGCTTCTACTGTGGGCCTCGTCACACTCAAGCCCAATTACAAAAGAAAGAGTGAAACGCAGAGTATTGCTTTAACGGTCAAATGCTCGAAACAGAGTTAGAAAGAGACAAAAACATGAAGAATGTGTGTTTGCAAAAGGTGAATTTGATTCCAATCAAGAATCGATTTGATGCTTTAAGTTTGTTAGGAAAAGGTGAAGACTAACAGCTGGAATTAGGTTAAAGAGTGTGCCTTGTAATTTCAGTATTTAAGGTTCAAACATGTAAAAATTATCCTTTGAGCAAAACATCAATAAAAGTTCAATCTTTAAAGTTTTCTTCTTCTTCTTTCACTATAGACCTTCGAACCATCTCTTGAAACAACTTTTCAGCCTCTGAGAGTTTTCCTTCTTTCACAAATGCATCAATCAATGAACTGAAAGTGACAACATTATGGTTGATTTTCTTCTCGATCATATCACTCAACAGTTGAGTGGCATCACCCCATTTTCCATAATTACAAAGACAACTTATGAGGGAATTGTACGTAATAACATTTGGCCTGATTCCATTGTTCTCTATTTTGTTGAATAGATCAAGTACATCATTCACATGTTTGTATTTGCAGAGACCATCAATGATTGCATTGTAGGTTAAGACATTAGGCTTAATTTCTCCTTCCTCCATATTTTTGAGCGGTTTTAAAGCCAAATCAATTATCCCTCTCTTATATAACCCATTGCCAATCACGTTATAAGTAACTAAATTTGGTTGACAGCCTTTGCTCAACACTCGATCAATTAAACCCACTGCTTCTGAGTCTTTGTTGTGGAGGAAAAGTCCATGAATTAGGGTGTTGAATGTCACAATATTAGGTTTATATCCCATTTGCACCATCTGATCAACAAGAGTTACGACATCATAAATCTTCTTACTGTGACACAGACCACTGAGCAAAGAGGTAAGCGTGACTATATCGGGATCATGACCAAGTTTCATCATCTTCCCCAAGCATAGCTAAAGCAAGAGAGAGTTGAGAACGGTGACAAAAACAGTTTCTGAAGATATTGTAAGTATAGAGATTATGTGCAATTCCTAACTTCTGCATCTGCTCGCCCATTGAGATAACAACATTGTACTTCTTAATCTTAGCAATGGCACTCAACAATCTACTGAAATCAATAATCGAAGGAAGAGGGCGAGACTTCACCATGTCACTGAACAGATCAATATCATCATCTAACTTAATATCAAGTAGAATCCATCTCTAATTTTCTGTCTGTAACCATAACTGGAAACAGAGAAAGCTCGATTCCAGGAAAGAGAAGCAGTTCCAGGATTACTTATTGCCAGAAGAAATCGATGAGCAAATCTATAAGTCGGAAATATCATCTTCTCCAGTTGAAGCTTCAGATGGATTGGGGTGGGGTTTCACAGGTACTAGAGAAATCTCGTCCCGCAATGTTAAAGGACGAAGGAGCAGTTTGAAGTTCAATGGAGATTCCGATGAAAACATGGAAACCGAGATATCGAAAATGGTACATCTCCAGTTTAATTGTTTTACAGGTGGTTTAGTAACAATTACGTTAACAAAATATACACATTTTTTTTAAAGCAACGACAACAGAATAGCTCAAGACAATGAAAAAAATTCAACTATACATAACGGAGAAACATATTTTCCAAAAAGTAAATATAAAGAGAATATTTACCAGAATTGCTATTGCTATGAAATAATGAACAAAACGTGTGGATCTTTCAAACGGGTGAGTTGATTTTTTTAAATTGATCTTTTGGATCTAGGGTTCAGATCTGTAACCTGCATTTTGGAGACCAAAAACAATATGGATCAATGGCTAATGCGCAAATATTTTAAATGGGTCAAGTTTACCCTGAATTTTTAAAAATGTCACATTTGGTGTCTACGGTTCAAGCCGAACCCACTTATTTTTTTTAATTTGTTTACAAATGTTTCCTTTTTTTTTTAACGTCTTAACGGATTAATAAAAAGAATATTTACACAGAACACAAAGAAACAAAGCAGAGGAAAAACAAATCTAGGAAAAACAGAGTACACGAAGCAGGATTAGCCCTGCAAAGCTTAAGAGGCCTCAGAAGAAATTTGATCCTCGAGCCAGCCAGGTCCACCTTGAGCCAAATAGGATTGAATGCGTCCGTCCTGAGTAACACTCTTTGCAATTGAGAAAGCAACATAATTCGTGACAGGTGCTTCAAAATCAATCGCAAAAAACTCGATCAGAGATAGTTGCCGAAGAATATCCTCAATCCAATACTTATATTTAGGTCAGTTGTCCGGAGAAGCCAAAGCTTGTACCACATCCCGGTTGGTGATCGCAAAACATACCTTAGAAAGGCCAATAGCTATAATCCCTGAGATTGACCATTCTAAGCAAGCTAAAGCAGCTTCAAAATGGGAGGGGAAACTGTCCGGAGCACTACGAGCATGATACATAGCTGGCCCTCTATGATCCCGAAAAATCCAGGCAAATCCACTGTACGCCAAATTGTGTTTCCAAGAAACTGCAATATTACATTTAAAATGATCTAAGAGAGGGGGTTCCCACCGCGCCCCAGACGGATCTGCAATAGAAGGGCCCTGAATCGGATCAACCACCTGAGCCTGTTGCCAAGCCACCGCCTCAGATCTTGCCTGAAGTAAAATTTGTTCAGCATTAAATGGTTCTATCTTGAAAATCCAGGCATTACGACCTTTCCAAATATGCCAAACAATCCAAGGCCAAGGGAGTTTAGTAAACTCAGAGGAATTGCGGTCTTTGGAAAGGGAGAGTAAGTAGTCGAAGTTGGTATACAGGGAATGGAACCTGAAGCCCGAACTTGAGGTCGGAATATTTGCCAAAGACCACACACTCCTCGACCCCGGACAGTCAAACAAGACGTGATTGACAGTCTCAATGTCAGCCAAGCATAGAGAGCAACGAGGATTCACCGAGAAATGTCGTGACCGTAATCTATCCGCTGTGGCAAGAGATCCCGTGATAGCTTTCCATAAGAACACTCAAATCTTTGGGATGGTTTTCACTTTCCACAAGGCCATCTTCAAATGATCAAGTGAGGGCTGGTTGTAATAAGGGGGAAACTCGGTGACAGCCTCGAGCTTTCTCGCCAAATAATAGCCACTTTTAACGGAATATGCACCGTTTTTTGTGAGGCTCCAAGCATCACGGTCAGGCTTATTTAGAGTAGGCTTGATACTAGAGATTGTTTTCACATCTTCTCTGGAGAAAGTGGCCTCCATAAGAGACCGGTTCCATATCCCTGAGGTTGGGCAAATAAAATCCAAAACGTGCAGAAAAACATCATAAATTCCTGTTGGATTGAAGGGAGGTCTAGGTGGTTGCAGAGGAAGCCACGGGACTGTCCACACGAATGTATCGCAGCCATCACCGATAACCCGATATAATCCTTTATTGAGAAATCTTCTTCCATAAAGGATACTCCGCCAAGCAAAGGAAGGTCGGGAACCCATTTTTGCCTGAAGGAAGGGTCGAGATGGATAGTAACGACTCCGATAAATCCGAGCTAGCAAACTTGTACTATTATCCAATAACCTCCAAGCCTGTTTTGCTAGCAAAGCTTGATTGAACAGCTCAAGATCCTTAAAACCTAAACCACCTTCAGACTTTGGGCAACATAAATCCTCCCAAGACTTCCAATATATTGGTTTTCGACCCTTAGTAGTGTTCCACCAAAAAGCCAACATAACACTAGTGAGTTTCTTTATTACTGATTTTGGAAGATGGAAGCAAGACATAGCATAGACATGCAACACCATTGCAATTGATTTCAGGAGAACTTCTTTGCCTCCCGGGGATATAAAGCGCCCATACCATCCCTGCATTCTAGAGTCCAGTTTTTCTGTAATAAACTGTAAAAGATCTTTTTTGGATCTACTAAAACACTCTGGTAGCCCAAGGTAAGTACCGGCGCCGCCTTCCTTTTGTATACCCAAGATACCCTTAATCTGTAACCTAGCCTCCTCAGTAACCTTATCTCCAAACGTAATCAAAGATTTTTCAAAATTAATTACTTGACCTGAAACTTCCCCATACCTTTGAAGACAATCTTTTAACTCTGTAGCTTCAACGATATCAGCTTTGCACATAAAGAGACTGTCATCGGCAAACAATAAATTATGAATTGGAGGACCTTGTTCGGACAGTCGAATCCCGGATAGTCTATCTTGAATTGCGGAATGCGAAAGTATATGTACTAGGGCTTCGGCACATAAGATAAATAACATAGGAGATAGGGGATCCCCTTGGCGCAAACCTCTCTCCGGTTTGATAAAGCCGTGTTCTTGACCATTCAAAATAACCGAGAAAGAGACAGATGAAATACAGCTCCTTATCCAAGAGACCCATCTTAAATCAAAACCCATCGCAATAAGAACATCTTCCAGAAATTTCCACTCCACCCGGTCATAGGCTTTAGACATGTCCGTCTTTATAGCCATATGAGATTCACGACAAATAGGGTTTGTTTGTAATCCATGTATAACCTCATGTGCAATTAAGATGTTATCAGAGATAAGTCTTTTAGTCACAAATGCACCTTGAGATTCGGATATGAGATCCGGTAAAAAACGCCGGAGTCTAGTGCATAAGACCTTGGATATGATCTTGTAGGGCACAGAGCACAAGCTAATTGGACGTAAATCCTTCATATGCTTAAGAGATGGTACTTTTGGGATCAAAGAAATGTGAGTAAAATTCCAAGCAGAAGGGAGAGATCCAGTAGAGAAGAAAGCCATAATCTCCTTTATCAATTGGCCCTTAGCAACCAGCCAATACTTTTGAAAGAACAGACTAGTCATCCCATCAGGCCCCGGAGCTTTACTTGGATCAATACTAAAAAGGGCTGCCTTAATTTCGCCTTCCGTCACTGGAGCATTCAGTCTTCGATTCATCTCCGCTGTTACTCGTGGTACCATAGAAGACAAAATCAAAACTGAATTTGTTGCATTAGATGAGGTGAATAAATGCCGGAAATAAGAGACGGCTATTTCGACTTTGGAACCTTCTTCAAACTTTTCAATTCCATTAGCATCACAAAGTACTTGGATTCGATTTCTGGATCTATGAGCCTTGACACTTCGGTGAAAAAATTTTGAATTACAATCTCCTGCTTTAAGCCATCTCTCCCTACTTCTTTGTTTCCAATAAGTTTCTTCCTGAATATATGCAGAATTGATTTGTCTTTTAAGATCTTGCATAAGTCTCATGTTCGGATATAGCTTAGAGGATTCCAAGTCCAATTGAGATTAAGTTCCGCAATGAAAACAAAGGAATTCTGCGGATTCTCCTTCTTCCATAAAGCGAGGCTTTTACGGCAATCCGCAATGCGATCAAAGAGAGATCTTGAGCCGCCTTTGCTTATCCAAGTAGAAGTCAATATCGATGTTGTCATCGGCAGAGAAAGCCAACGCTGATCAAATGAAAATTGACCTCTGTAGCTGTAAGCTTCAGAGACAAATTTCAGGAGAAAAGGCCGATGATCTGATTCCACTCGATCTAGAAAATGCACTTGACTTCGAGGGAAAAGATTAAACCACTCCGCATTGCCAAAACATCTTTCCAAACGGCATTGAATCCACGAGTTACTTCGAAATCCTGCCCAAGAGAATCTATTCTCAGAACTACCAATTTCAGTAAATTGGCAGCTATTAATTACGTTTCGAAAACACCAGAAAGATCTTTCTTTTCTTGTTGGGCCACCAAGCTTCTCAGAATTGTCCAAATTATCATTAAAGTCACCCAACACAACCCAAGGTTGAGATCTTGTTAAACCAATCTCAATTAAACGTTCCCAAGACCGAGCTCTTAAATTGGTGATCGGTTCACCATAAATAAATGTAAAGAAGACGGAGGTAGAGCCCAACTTCACCGTCGTATCTATGTATCTACGATCAGCATAATGGATTGATACGTCCAGACTGCTTTTTCCACATCAGAGCCAAGCCGCCACTCAATCCCTTAGGATCAACCGTGAATAAATTATCGTAACCCAAACCATTCTGCAAGTTCTGTAACACTGGAAAGCTATTTTTTGTTTCCTGTAGGAAAATTATGTCTGGGAAATGCACCCGGCGCGAATCCCTTAGACGTCGAACTGTCGGGTTGTTCCCTAAATCCTGATAGTTCCAACTTAGGAAACTCATTGGGACCCAGGTGGGGTGAGCGAAGAAACCTGCTCACCTACCACATGTTCAGAGGAAGAAGATACCGTTGTAGAAACCGGAACAATCTTCTTTGTTGGAGACTCATCCATGATAGAAACATCTCCAACACGCTTTCTTTTATAAGTTTTCAATTTCTCTGTCTCAATATCCAAATTAGAATTCACTGGGGAAAGTTCAGAGGGAACAATCTCTGATATATTGTGATGAGGTTTCAGATTCTCAAGAGATTTCTTTTTGGCCCTTCTTATCCATTTATTAGGGCGTTTCCGAGAGTTCTTACTGAGGGCTAAAGTCCCGGCTACAACCAACTCAAGAGAGTCAGAGTTAAAAACCGTAGGACTGCCCTTCCAAGTAAGGTTGGAACTTCCGGACGCAACCAGGGTTTCGACCGAGGGACGACAATGAGGCTGGGATATTACCAAACCACTTGACAAAGTTCGAGGTAAGACTGATGAGTCGCCTTTCTCATAATTAAAAGTAAGTCCCTTACCCTTGTAGATATCAGAGATAATTAGAGGTGGCTTCAGATAGGCTTCCTGGAACTTAGCTTCAAAGTTGGCTTGAACACGAAGGTATCGAGCTTGTCTTTCTGTCGGGTCATTCACTGACAAGTACTGAAGAATAGCATTCTGATCCGCACTATCCATTCCTCTAGGAAAAGTTGGGAGGCTCAGAGGGAGCAAAGAAGCGGGACTGTTTGGATAATCGAAACCTGGGGGAGGGCTACGAGTAAGTGAAGAAAGAGTGGCTGTTCCAATATCCTTAGCAATGGACTGAGAATTATCCTGTTGTTTGAGTAGAGGGCAATCAGAGGCTTCATGAGTGATACGGTAGCAGGAGAAACACCTCTTCCCGAATCTTTCATATTCGATATTCACATTAACCATTCGCCCACAAGGCAACTTGAGTTGTCGTGCCTTATGAGCTGGTCTTCGAACATCAAAGGATAACAACAAACGCACAAAATCCTTAGTCTGAGACTCCTCCGGATTATACGCAACCACTTCAACCTTACCAATTCGATCACCAATGGCAGTCATAGTGGCTATATCAAAAACTTCCAAGGGAATGTTTCTTAATTTAATCCAAGTGGAGAGAAATCATAGATAGTCAAAAGTTTGATCAGGGATCCAGCGATCAACCGTGATCATCCACTCATCAAAAGACCACGGACCGTTGGATAGAATGTTGTTAACATCGCCATCTTCTTCAAAAATAAACTGAAATGTTGCCTTCGATAGCGCAATCCCCTTCACTCTACCTTGGACTCTCCAGATTTGAGGCATTTTGATAATAAATCGAGACATATTCTGCTTAATTGGGTTTAGGAGACGACCGATGATACTGTTCTTCAACCGTTGAGCAAGCTTGAAATTGGTGGATTTGGGTATTACAATCGGAGAATCATCCTCTTTCGACAGAGAATTTAAAGCATGGTCAATTTGCTCCTCCATAGCTATGGATTCGCAATGCCCGGTGAAAACAGAAAGAAGAATAATAAAAGGAACAATGCAAGCTGAGAATTAGTCGTTGCAATAGGAGACAATAGCTTGATAAACACTGAATTGGTCGACGGTGAGCAACAATTCCGATGAAGAAAGTGAGAAAAACCGGCCAAGTAAGCAGTTACTTGGAAGAGTGCTCCACTTCTAGAGAGAGAAATTTTTTCAACCTTTTGGATTTTTCCATGACAGAATTGTTTCCTTTCTTTATTTTCGTCACTTTTACATTACATTTTAGATATTATGTTACTTGATATATCCCTTAAATTTTATTGGAGAAAAGAATATATTATTAATTTAAGAATATTCTAATTTTTTACTTAAATATCTACAATATTAAAGTCCTAATCAAAATTCTCATATTTTACTAAATATATAGAGGTAGTCGACCTAGAAATTTAACACATTTCATCTTTTCATATTGTTTGTTAGCTTTTCAACTTTCGTAAGTGTTCTTATAAGTATTCCTTTTGAGATCTAGCTAACTTTGTTGATTAGTGTTTTGTTCAAACAGTTCTCGATGTTTTATTTTTTTTTGTTTGTGCATTCGCAGCTGAGATTTTCGGGACCCCAAACAAAACTAAAATACTATTACTTAGTTTTTATCGTATAAAAATTAATGTATATAATTAATTTGAAATGAAATATAATATAGAAAAACTCACCAATATCTATATTACATATTAATATTTTCGATATATTTACATATATCATTGAAATTTTTTTTTGAGATTTCATAAATTGGGAGCCTTATAATTTTGGGGACCCCATTAAAATGTTTCATATTCATGTGCTCATATTCGACTGATTATAATATAAACTAATCTTACTAATAATAATTTCTCTCTAGACAAAGTGTAACGTTAAATAACAAAAAAAAAATCATCATGATCGAATAATCCAAGATATCATCAATTATTGTTTTGTTCTTTTTTAGTTTTACATGTTATTATTAGATTTAGTTTATTAATAATTTTCTTGATTGTTATTTTCTTTAAAGAATTTAACCTACTATTTTTTATTAATCTTACTAATATTAAGCTTTTAATGCAGATAATGAGTCCATCACTGAAAGAAAAAGAAAAGGACATCATGATCGAAGAAGAAATTCAAAATAAATACAAGGTATCATATATCATCGATTATTTTTTTGTATCTTTTAACAGAATTTAACTAATTTTCTTTTAATAATTTAAATGCTTTTAATGTAGAGTGAATCCACCAATGAAAGACAAAGGAAGAACCATCATGATCCATGAAAGAATTCAATATGAATCCAAAGTATCATATATATTTTTGGCTTTCTTTCATTGTTATTTCTATTAAATGAGAAATACTAATCTTCCATATGAACACAGACCAATGATCCAATGTTGATTGACATCATGATAAAGAAGGTCTCATACATTATTCCAAGGTATCATATAAAATTTGTTTATCTAATTATTAAGTCCAGCATACAATACATTTTTAATCTTATATGTATCAAATAAGACGGAAAAAAGAAAGTTGATCGTGACAAATTATCAACTCGAACTTTTAGCGAAAGTATCTACCGTTATCAAACGAGAAAAGAAAGAATAAGGGCATATTACAAAAGGTGAATGTTTCATATGAAACAATATCAATATGCTTATGAAAGATCTTAAGAACTTGCGATTAGAATCGCAAAGAGGGAAACAAATATATATTTGCTCTATCATTTAATGTATTATCATGATTTTGATATAATAAAAGAATTGGATGACAAAAAGAAGCAGAAGAAGTAGAAGATCTACTTAAGAAGATTGTTATTCCTAATGTTGATTACGACAAGATAAAATTTTAAAAAAGCGTCGACTTTATTAATTAGCTTTCTATTATGGTTTCTAATGTTTATTTTTATCTTTTGTTTTTGCTTTTTACCATTCAATAATAATATTTTGTTTTTCGATAATGTTAGTAATATTTTGAATTGTCAACAAATTTACAAATTTGGAATCCGAGACTAATTATGCCAACTTATTGCAATTAGGTCCCAATTGGAAATGCTTATAGTAAAGTAGAAGCTATATGCAGTATAAGCAATATGTTGCAAAAGTTGTATGCTCTTGTTTTTTTATATGGAATTTTAAATTTATTAATCAGAAAAGAGAGTTATATATACACTGTTTTTTCCCGGGATGGACTACATGAAAAGTAGGAAGAGAAAAGGGTGTGGGATTGCCTCGTTAAAACCTGATTCTAGAAAACCCAGTGGGAAAAAACCAGAATCAAGAAAAAGAGTACAATCCAGATGCACAAGAGAGCTGTTAGTGTCGGTGTGGAGCAAAGTTTGGCGAGCTAGACAAATGACCAGGAGAGGGAACATGGCAAGGATGTGCTGAGCATTAGTGGCTAGAGATGAAGTGCCTAGTGATGTAGATGATACCATCGATGAGATAAATCTTGAAGAGGTGAAGAAGTAGTGTAAGCGAGGCTGGTGAGGCGATCACTTATGGTCTGATAAATGAGTGAGCGAAGCATGGATGGTGGGCGGTGATGGTGACCATGACGACGACCATTGTGCTCCCTTCATATGTGATATAGTGTTGTCTGGAAGCACAAGCGAAGAAGGATGCAATCCAACCAGTTGAGCGAGCGTCTACGGAGAAGAGATAATGTGGTAGCCCAGTCTGGGGTTGTTAGACGCGCTAAAATCAATGTGGTTAAGTCCGACCAAATCGTGAATGAGTAGGGACAAGCAAAGAACAAGTGATCACGAGTCTCATCTTGTTCACCACATAAAAGACAAGCTTGAATGATTCCCCAAGATCTCATCCGAGCACCAGTTGCTAACCTGTCAAGAATAGCAAGCTAGGAAACAAACGCGTAACGAGGAACAAATTATGGAAACCATAATGAAGAAAACCACACTTGCTTAGGGTGAGGAGTACGAATCTGGTGCCAAGTAAGATTTGCGGAGAATGATGGTTTATAAAGATTCGGGCCATGCTTCCATTGCGGTATGTTGGGACCAGATTGAGCGTTGGGAAGCTGTAGCAGATTGATCTGTGAATGCAGCGAGCGGAACGTTGGACTTCTCGATCATCAGATCAGCCACGACGACGAAGAAGCCGCATCAGAAATTGTTGCGTTTTGGCGGATCCCAAGCTCCCTAAAACAAGCCGCACCTACAAGAGAAAAAAGAGAACCAAGAGGGCTCCAAGAATCATACCAGAAAGATGCGCGTCGACCATCATAAACATCAAAACGAAAGAAAATGGCTGCAATGGGATGAAGTTTCAAGAGTTTTTGCCACATCCAAGAGCCCCGAGTAGTGCTCGTAAAGTCCCAGTATGTGGACGTGCGGAGAAGGTAAGTATGGATTTAGTCAGACCAAAGCGAGTGAGTACCCGAGAGAAGGCGCCAAATAAGAGCCAGAGAGAAAACCATAGAGGAGTCCGCAAGTCGACGAATACCTAAACCACCTTCGTGTTTTGGACGACATACATCAGTCCCACTTACCTTAGCACTATGATGATTGGGGGCTCAACCAGACCAGAGAAAGTTGCTACAGAGACTATTAAGTGTGCCCAGGCACTCCTGAGGTAGCCGAAAAGCAGACTGCCATAAGTTTATCGTACTAGCTATAACAGATTTAATCAGTTGTAAATGACCTGCAAAAGAAAGGAGCTTAGTAGACCAACCATTAATGCGTGAACGAACACGGTTGATGAGAGGTGCGTAGTCAGCGGGAGTGAGAGCTATGGTAGTGAGGGGCAGGCCTAAATAGCGATCCGGTAGAGTCGCACGAGTCAGGCCGAGGCTATCTATGTAAGGAAGCAATCCTGGCTTAGGAGGGCCCGCTATGAAGATGGTAGATTTAGCAAGGCTGAGATGGAGTCCCGAAGCTTGACCAAAAGCTTGCATGACCGTAATAATACCCCCAATCAAGGATTGTTCACCGTCCGTAAAAATCAGAATATCATCAGCAAAACAAAGGTGGGTTAGTCCCAAAGCCTGACAACGCAGGTGATAACCTATGCGACCCGAGGCTGCAGCTGCATTAAGCATTAAAGAGAGGACATTGTTAGCGATGACGTAAAGGTAAGGGGATAGAGCACAACCTTGTCTGATGTCGCGCTTGCTGGGGAAGTAGACTGCAGATTCTCCATTGACTGAAATGGAAAAAGTGGTTGTGGAAAGGCAGAGGAAAATCCATTGAATGAAATGAGACGGAAACTCCATTGCTCGCAGAACCGCAACTATGAAACTCCAATTAATTGTGTTGAAAGTCTTAGAGATATCAAGTTTAAGATTACACCTGGGAGTAATTGTGGGCTTGTGATAGCCCTCTACGACTTCGGAAGCAAGGAGAACATTCTCCAACAATAACCGACCTTGTACAAACGCACTCTAGTTCAGCGCAACTAAGGTTGGCAAACACTGCTTTAGGCGGTTAGCTAAAATCTTGGAAATAAATTTTTAGAGAATGTTGCAGCAGGAAATACGACGATAATCCTTCATCGACTGCGGGTTCTCCCCTTTTGGTATTAACGCAACCAGCGTTGCATTAATGCCGCAAGGAAGGAAACCATAGAGGAAGAAGGATTGAACTGCCGTAACAAAATCCATACCTATGACTAACCAAGCTGCTTTGTAGAACTCGGAAGGATAACCATCTGGACCCGGGGCTTTGTTGGAAGGCATTGAGAACAAAGTGCTTTGAATTTCCGCAACTATTACTGGAGCAGACATAAGCTCGGCTAAGTGACTGGGCAAGCGATAGTGGAGGAGATCTTGTAGAGAGGGCTCAGTAAGAGGCGTTCTCGGTGAGTCACATTGATGAAAAGCTTGAAAATGATCCACAACAGCGGCCTTGATGGACACTTGATCTGTACGACTTCACCCGATGGCAGGACAAGTCTCTTGATTGTATACCAGCTTTTCTTCAAATGATTCAGGCTCTTCTGGCATGCAATCTAGAGTTCAGCGAGTTGGTTGGAAATTGAACCAGTCTGCAGGGGGGGATCGATCGATCTTAAATTTTTTCGAGATCTTGTCCGATGGATCGATCAATCCAGTGTGGATCGATCGATCCTGTGTGGATTGATCGATCGCTTTTCCCGAAAATACTTTTTTCAGATAGATCGATCGATCCAAGTATGCAAATCGATCGATCCCTTGGGGGTAATGGACTTCTCTGACTGATCTGTTTGCCAGAAGCTTTGACACTTTTTCATTCACAGCTTGGGAATTCTCAGGACCAAACTTTCGCTTTTCTGCTTTATCGGTTTGAAGCCTAGATCGACATTCAACTTACGTGAGATCACATCGAGACTTATTCCTGGCATATTGTTGGCTGTCCATGCAAAAGTTTGCTTATTCTGTCGTAGGAACCGAATCAACTCGCGCTTCAGCTCCCTCTTTAGCTGGGACCCTATGATTACGTATTTCTCCGGACTTAGCGGGTCAAGAGGAATCTTTGTGGTGCGTCTTTGTGGATCTTTCTCTTTATTTTCTTCTGGAAATGGGGCTATTTGATCATCTTCGGACCTCAGACTAAGATTCTCTTCTTTGAAAGAGTAATCCGAGCCCTTTAGTTGCTATTGAACCCTGGACTTGACGCCAGCCATGTAGCATATTTGGGAATTCTTCTGACTTCCATGGAGAACTCTTATATCGCCTGTAGTCGGAAACTTCACATATTTGTAATATGTGAACGGGACTGCCTTCATTTTTTGGAGCCAAGGAGTTCCCAGAATGACATTGTAAGCTGTCGGTCGATCCACCACGGTAAACTCGATAAGCTTATGGACCTCTTGTGTAGACACTGGGAGTCTTATGGTGCCGGGTGATATTTATGTTCCTGTTAAGGGAGTCGGAGGACCCCTCACTTCTGAACTGTCGAGCCCCATTCGTTTGAGCGTATCTAGAAACATGACATTCATCATGCTTCTGGTATCGGTCAATACTCGCGATACCTCTCAGTTTTCTCCAACGTCGAGTTCGACGACCAGAACTTCATCGTGTGGCAGGTCCAAATGAGAGACGTCTTGCTCAGTGAAGCTTATCTCACTTCCAGAATCTGGAGTGTGTCTTGCTTCCCCAAATTCCGCCTTTCTCACATATGACTTAACCGAAGAAACTGATTCTCGGCAGTGCCTCGATCCCCCCATGATAAAGTCTATACACTTCTTTTGAGGAGCCTTTGAAGTTCCTCCTTGCTCCGAACTTCGCGGCATCTTCCCCGCGGGAGCTTCTTTATCTTCTTATGGGGCTTCCATCTCGCGAACAATTTTCTCCAAGTCGATTCCACTTTTCAGCTCTCCTTTAGCAAATTTCTTACTAAGGAAATTCTTCAGCTTGAAACACTCATGCGTTGTGTGGCTGTTGCATTTGTGTAACTCACAGTAGGCATATGTGTCGCGTCCTAGCATACGCGGTCCGTATTTGCTCTCCTGCTTCCGCCCCTTTCTCCACATTGTATGAGTGAGACCCCTTAGAGCTTCCTCAGAATTCTTTTTTTTCCTTTTTCTCGAATTTCTTTGGCATGAAGATAGACTCGGAAGCTCCTTTTACAGTCTTGAATTTCTTGGAGAGAGCAACTTTCTCCTCTTCGGTGATCATCCAGTTTTCAGAGCGATGGAGAGCATCCTCAATCGTTTTCAGCTTGTGAATCGTCAGATCAAAACGGAAAGGGGACTCATGCCATAGTCTTTGTCTGAGTGCAGCTAGTGCCGTCGACTCGCTTACGCCGACCACCTTCGCTTTGATGCTCTTAAAGCGTTTAATAAAGCTTCAGAGTGATTCATTCGGACCTTGACTTAGAGTCCATAGGTCTGCATTCGAGGTTCCTTTGTCCATGAAAATGAAATTTTGCTTCAGGAATTCCGTCGAAAACTGTATAAAGTTGTCGATCGAATCTCCCTCAAGCTGGGAAACCCACTCGAGAGCCGATTCTGTCAAATTTTTGACGAAGAGTTTGCAGTACCCTGAATCTTTCTCCTCTTCGCTGAAATGTGCTCTGGTGACGGAAATCCTGAAGGTTGTCATGTGCGCCTTTGGGTCCGAATTCCCTTCATAAATAAGGAGTCTCATCTCTCCGGTGTCCCTTAACTGTGCGTCTGCAATGCACACGGTGAAAGGAGTCCTCTCTGTCTTCGCGATCATGCGATTGATCTCCAGGGCCGCGCTGGCGACTCTGTGGCCCTTTGATGTCACTGCAAGGAGTTCGGAATTTTCCTTATCAATAGATCTTCAAAGCGTGTCGTACTCGCGATCCCTTTGCTCATATGAACTCCTTCACAGGTTGTCTTTGGCTATCCTTACGGAGCTTGGAGTATGCAGCTCTCCAGTGTCTCCTTAGGTTCTCTGGTTGCCAACTCTCCGGTTCGTGTCCAGCGAACTCTCGCTTCTCTGCTGTGAGGGCGGAAGGTCCTCAGTTCTCCTGCTCGGATCCAGTGGATCGTCGCTTCTCCGGTTCGGACCCGTGGGGTCACCAGTTCTCCAATTTGCATCCAGCGAGCTCTCGCCTCCATGCTGTGAAGGCATGACGTCCTCAGATCTCTTGCTCGGATCCAACAGACCGTCGATTCTCCAGTTCAGATCTGCAGGGTTGTCAGCTATCCAGCTTGCATCTAAGAGCTCTTCAGTTCTCTGGTTCGGGTTCGAAGAATCGCCAGCTCTCCGGTTTGCATCTAGAGAGCTCTCACCTACGAATCCCCTACCTCCTGCGTTCTCCGGGATCAAGACCATCAGCTCGGTTCTCCCCATCGGGTTCGTCAGATCTCCAAGGCGAGCTTCCAGATCCGACTCGACATTCGTCAAGGTCATGATCCGGGTTAGGGGTGGGCATTCGGATATCCGTTCGGGTTCGGGTTGGGTTATTTGGATTTTTGGATTTTTCGGGTTGGAGGTTTAGTTACCGTTCAAATATTTTATAGTTCCGGGTCGGGTTCGGGTATTTTAGCTTCGGGTTCGGTATACAAAATTTTTTGTAAAAAAAAATCATACCAAACCAACATAAAGTTGTTGTAATTTGAATCGAATTTAAGTTTTAATTAGCATTAAACCGGTTTAATTATTAGTTTAAATATAATTATTTCCTTTTATTTGAATTTATTTATTCATTAACATTTAAATTATTATACAAGATTATATAATACATTTTCTTATACGAAATCAACTTAATTATAATATTTAGTGTATAAATAAAGATATAAGATTTCAAAAAACTTATTGCTTTAGTAAATTGGAAAACTTAATATATAAAATAATTTCTCCATGAATATATATATATATATGATAACACATTTATAAATAACTACATATTTTATAAAATAATCATAAATTCAGGTATCTATTCGGGTTTTTTCGGGTTTCAGATAATATTTGTTCGGGTTCGGGTATCCAAACTTTTAGAAAACAATATCCATTCGGGTATTTTATACTTTTGGTTCGAGTATTTTTTGTCGGGTTCGGGTTCGAATTTTGGATTTTGGGTTTTTTCCCACCCCTAAGTCGGGTCGTCACATGCTCTTCGTGGCTGTTAAAGCGAGCGATGAGTGCTTCGCTTGACTCTTTCTATTTCTCAGCAGATGCCACCAGCGTCGCCAGCATCATTTTCAGCTCTGCTAAGGAGTCCTGGTTCACGACTGAGGCATCCTGGTTCGCTGCATCGACATGCTGGATTCCGATTTGAGTATCTATTGGTGTCTCCATTCTTATTCTGGGCAGAATGAACGTTCTTCAGCAAATTCGCCTGGATGTTTCCTTCTCCCCACAGACGGCGCGAAAATGTGTGAGCAGAATCTCTCACACTGAAGAATGTAGAAAATGTGCAAAGTATTTGTGAAATCTGTATTTTATTGATAAACTCTCAAGAGATTTACAAGTATTTTTCTATTAAGATTGCAAATGAAAAGTTTTGGAACCTCCAAATCTTAGCTCCCCACCTCCTTATTTATAATGATGGCGCCATTAATGCGCTCTCATAAATAGCACTTATTGCAGAGATTCTCTTTTAAATTCTCTCTCGTAACTGCAAATCTCACCATAAATGAGACAGGATTTTCGGTGGTCAGCATGGGAGCGTTGACTATTTCTGCGAGTCAGCTCTCCGTCTTCGTGAGCTCTCCCTCTTCGCGAGCTCTCCGTCTTCGTGAGCTATCCCTCTTCGCGAGTTCTCCCTCTTCGAGAGCTCTCTCTCTTCGCGAGCTCTCCGTCAACGTGAGCTCTCCCTCTTTGCGAGATCTCTATCTCTTCGCGAGCTCTCCGTCAAAGTGAGCTTTCCCTCTTTGCGAGCTCTCTACCTTTTCGCGAGCTCTCTTTCAGGTTCATCTCCCGTAACCGGGTCTGGAAAACCCATTTACTTATTGAGCCGAGTCAAATTCCGAAAATTCTATGCGGGAGAATTTACATTCCCACATTCACTCAATTTCAGTTGAGTTACAAGTTTATTTAAAGCTAACAATTACCAATAACAATAAATTATTTTATTGTTTTTTCTTGTCACAATAATTTTTGTACCAAAACATACCGGTTTAGTAATCAAAAATCCAAAAATTTGAGAAAATATATTCACATAATATATGACCAGATTCGATCTCTGATCTATTAACAAAATAGCAGAAGTGACACAAGCACTTAATCCTCGTTAAATTATTTTATTGCTAAATTTTAACAAAATTATATGCTCTAAAGGCTTTCTATTTTAGGAATGCGACTTTAAAACAAGACCTGATTGTCAAAATTTGATTTGTAAATAATTTACTTTGAAATAAACTTTAAATTTTTAAAATGCTTACCAATTAGTTAACTTCATAAGTTACAACTTTGAATTATTTCTTTTTCATTTTTAATTTTACATTTGAATCGATCCACAATAAATCTTTGTAATGTAGAAAAATATGACTACTTTGAGTCAAATTTTAGTACAGAAAATATAAAAATTAAACATATAACCAGTAGCAGCTCTTCTCGTATAGATCGAATTTATTAAAATAATTGACTTGTTTTTTGTTAAAATGATTTTAAAAGTATTTTATGAAAAAAAGCGTAGAAGAAGGCTTGGAGGTTGCATGGAAAGTCAGCAATGGCCTATAGATAAAAGTGGAATTACGGACCGAGAGACCAACCAAGCCTCTCTCTCTATCTCTACCTACAAACTTCCATTTCTAAAACGTGACATTTTTCAGTACAACAACCACTTCTCCTCTTCTCATAAAATTAGCTTACAATTTGCTAACTTTTGTATAATTGTATTTTCCAACAATTATATATTGTAATATTTTATACGAAATTTCTTGATTATATCAAAGTTTTAAATACAACAATAATGCATAAATTTCCAAAATAAATTTTACTAATGCAAGACTTGTTTTTACATAAAAATCTTAAACCTGTAAATTTAGATTATAAAAAACATAATGTACAGTTTAGAAGACTTTTCAAAAATATTATTCTTTTAATTTTAGTTCTAAAAGTACCACAATTGTTTCAAATAACATAAACTTGTTTTTATTCTAAAGACCCATAAATTCAAAATAAATTTAGAATATTGAAATATAAACCTTTAAAACCAAACTCTTTTCTCTTTAAAACTAAAATCTAATTTCTAATTAATAAATAAAAAATTAAATTTTAGAATATTATGTTTATAGTAGTTTTTATATAAAAAAAAATACTTTAATAAAACTAAACATATGTATGTATTATGTACTATATTTGTGGCACCAACTAATTTTGATGATATTCTATAAAATAACTATTTAGTTTTATTTGTTTAATCTCTTCCGACCCACGAAATTTGTCGTATCATCATCACCTACTTAAATCTTCCCTTGTATTATAAAAACCCATTCTCATCTCTCAACAATCTCAATCCATTTTCTTCATCTTCCATATCAAATTTCTATAAAAGCTTCCTCTTTTACCCTCTAAATCCATCACTCAAGCTCATTCATCCCCAATGGAATCAAACACGACCCAAAACGGATCCGAAGTTGTGGACTCAAACACAACCCAGAACGGATCCGAAGTCGAACTCACTGAGTTCGAGAAAACCCAAAAAAAGTACAAAGATTTCATCGCTGATCTTCCAAAGAGTAAAGGCTGGAGACCAAACGAGATCTTAACTCAATACGGTGGACATTGGTGGCAAGAATGTCTCCTTGAAGGTCTTCTTCACGCCAAGGATCATTTCCAAGCACGACCCACTGATTTCCTCGTCTGTAGTTACCCTAAAACCGGCACAACTTGGCTTAAAGCCTTAACTTACGCAATCGTGAACCGATCTCGATTCGACGATGCAACAAACCCACTCCTTAAACGAAACCCTCACGAGTTCGTACCTTACGTTGAGATCGATTTCGCGTTTTACCCATCCGTTGATGTTCTTCAAGATCAAAAGAACCCACTTTTCTCTACCCATATCCCAAACGGGTCATTACCCGATTCGATTGTTGAATCGGGTTGTAAAATGGTTTACATATGGAGAGACCCAAAAGATACTTTCATCTCAATGTGGACTTTTCTTCATAAGGAGAAGTCTCAAGAGGGTCAATTAGCAAGTCTTGAAGAGTCTTTTGATATGTTTTGTAAAGGTTTATCTGTTTATGGTCCTTATCTAGATCATGTTTTAGGTTATTGGAAAGCTTATCAAGAGAATCCAGATCGGATTTTGTTTCTCAAGTATGAGACAATGAGAGCTAATCCTTTACCGTTTGTGAAGAGATTAGCTGAGTTTATGGGTTATGGATTTACAGTAGATGAAGAAGAGAAAGGAGTTGCTGAGAAAGTTGTGAAGCTTTGTAGCTTTGAGACATTGAAGAATCTTGAAGCTAATAAAGGGGATAAAGAGAGAGAAGATCGTCCTGCTGTTTATGCGAATAGTGCGTATTTTAGGAAAGGAAAAGTTGGAGATTGGGCGAATTATTTGACTCCGGAGATGGCTGCTCGTATTGATGGTTTAGTTGAAGAGAAATTCAAAGATACTGGCTTACTTCAACATGATCAATGAATGAGTTTTCTTTGATTTCTTCATGTCCTTCTTAGTAAAACGGAGAATGCTCTGTTTTTATTTTGTTTGGTTCTGTATTGTCATTATTGTCTGTATTTTTGTAAAATCTTATTTAAATAACAAGTGAAAGATCTATGATTTATCTGATTTTAATTCAAGTTAAGTTGTATCTTTAACATTCACAAATCTACTTCATTCGTGTATGCTCAGAAATGAGTTGAAACACAAGGTGCATTTGGAATAAGATTCTCAAATCACGTAATGAAGAATAGCTACAAAGCCAAGTCCTCGGAAAATAAGTTGAAGTAGGCACATTCGGTTGATCATGTTTGTGTTTAGTTGTTGGCTTATGTTTAGGACCTAAGCTTTTTTTCCCACTTGATTATAATAATATTAAGAACTTGATACAACTTATGGAAATAACTAAGCCCAAATCTAATACAGGAATCGAAGCCAACAAAAAAACAAGAGTCAAAAATCCAAACAACGAACTATAAAGAAATCATACAAACAGAACATTTTCTTTGAGTTCCTTCAATATAGGATTAGAATCATTAAAAATCGGTTCGGTTCTAGATCGGTTTGGATCGGTTTGAATCTAAAATTTTAAAACCATTTGAGAACAAATAATTTAATGGTTTCGGTTCGGTTTGGATATTTTACCCAAAAATACTCGAAAGAACCGAAAATATTCAAAATATCTTAAAACCAAAAATACCCAATATAACTAAAAATATTCGAAAAAACCAAAACAACCGAATATACCCAAAATATCTAAGACCAAAAATACACAAAAGAAAGAAAAGTACCCGAAATACTCAAAACAACCAAAAATATCCAAAAATTGGTAAAAGAGACATATATCCATGGTTCTTGGTATAAACACTTACCTTATATTTTTGGTTCATTTCAGTTCCTCGGTTCAGTTCGGATTCGAACGAGTATCCATGGTTCTTGATAAGAAGAACCATTCATATAATTTAAAGAGAACCGGACCCAAACCAAACTTGATTTTTTGGTTTGATTCCTGGTAATTATGCCCACCCCTACTAATGAGTCGTTTGGGCTTGATATGTGTATTGGGCCTTGTTTGTTAAGATAAATTTTTATATTTATATCATTACATACTATAAAAAATTTTGTCGTCTAATGAATTAATAAAAGGGATAAAACCCGAGTTACACCAAGAAATATACTTTGAACAAGCCGAAAGGTAAATACAAACCTCCGGAGCCGAAGGAACACATCCCACTATCTAACGAACTAGAATACCCAAAACCACCGATTGTTATCAGCCTAAAGAGCAATATATGGGAACCAAAAGCTGAAACATAGAAAACCGGGCATATAGAACTTGAACGGTTGACAAACAACGAAACACCACACGAATAAACTTCTCTCCTGCATAAAGAGGTCATCGCATGCCGAAACCGAAACCAAAAATCAAGAAAATATCAACACAAAGACCGGAAGATTTTGATCTGGACACAAACTTAAATTGCGATAAAGCTCAAAAGAAGAGATAAGGAAAGTTTTAACATGAACGCGGCCTGGAAAAACCAGCAATAGACAAACACAAAGACTAAAAACACAAACCTAAAGGGAACCGACTAAACCAAGCTCTCCAACCTAGTATACAATACTAAGCCACTAAGTGACAAAAGCTAAAACAAAAACCGCAAAGGAAGGATGCAACCGGCCAACCCTACATTTGACCACGTGAAAACAAAAGCACAAAAACAACAGAAGACATCCACGAGAACCTACCGTTAGCCTAACCAAGCCCCAGACCGAAACACAAAACCACTAAAGAGAATTGGTTAAACCAAGCACAACCAAGCCCCAAAGATTGATACTAGAGCCTAAGACCCTAGCCAGCAAACTAACATCTAGGTGGAGTCTAGCCGCTCAAAAATAAAAGCATTGGTCGGAGCAGAGCCGCAACGGCTGGAGGAGGAGAGTGCGCGACTAGGGGCCCGATTGGTTGCAGTTGTGGCTTTTGTTTTTCTACTGCAGAAATTTGGCTGTAGGTTTTGTTGTTGTGGCTTTAGATTTTGTTGCTGTGAGATTTTTGGCTGCAAAATTTTGGCTTTAACTTTTTCAAAATGAAAGCATGATTGGATAATTTTGTGCTATAGATTATTTTTATGTTTAATCATAAAAATTAACATTGGCGGACAAAATAAATAACAAAAAAGTTAATCATGAAAAATTAGATTTGATTAGAGAAATATAAAAATAAACACATTACATTATTATATATGTATATATATATATATATATATATATATATATAGACAAAATAAATAACAAAAAATTAATCATGAAAAATTAGAATTGATTAGAGAGAAATAAAAATAAACACATTACATTATTATATTTATACGATCTATATATATATATACATATATACTATAAAAACAAAAATAAATAACAAAAAAAGTTAATCATGAAAATTATAATTAATTAGAGAGATATAAAAATAAATACATTATATTGTTATATTAATACGATTAATATATATATATATATATATGTATATATATAGACAAAATAAATAACAAAAAATTAATCATGAAAAATTTGAATTGATTAGAGAGAAATAAAAATAAACACATTACATTATTATATTTATACGATCTATATATATATATACATATATACTATAAAAACAAAAATAAATAACAAAAAAAGTTAATCATGAAAATTATAATTAATTAGAGAGATATAAAAATAAATACATTATATTGTTATATTAATACGATTAATATATATATATATATATATGTATATATATAGACAAAATAAATAACAAAAAATTAATCATGAAAAATTTGAATTGATTAGAGAGAAATAAAAATAAACACATTACATTATTATATTTATACGATCTATATATATATATACATATATACTATAAAAACAAAAATAAATAACAAAAAAAGTTAATCATGAAAATTATAATTAATTAGAGAGATATAAAAATAAATACATTATATTGTTATATTAATACGATTAATATATATATATATATATATATGTATATATATAGACAAAATAAATAACAAAAAAGTTAATCATAAAAATTTAGAATTAATTAGATAGATATATATATATATACAAAATAAATAGAGAATGAAAGAAGAGAGAGGAGAGAGGGAAAGCAAAATGATAAGTGCTTTGAGATATTGACTTTCTACAGCCAAAAGTAAACAAAATACAGTATTTTGGTTGTGAGAAAATATAGAAAATTTACAGCTTGATTGGTTTCACTTTAGTGTTGTGGAAATATATTTGGAGTAGAAAACTTATATTTGGCTATAGAAAGCTTCTACATCAGTAACCAATCATGCCCTAGATCTGCAAAAGACAACGACGTTAAACCCGACGAAGCTCAAAAAGGGCGAGCGCACAAGATCCTTTACGTCGTTGACCAAAAATCAGCGCCCAAACTACATCGGAAGAAAGCACGCTAATAGTACATCGATGCTATGAAAATCATAACAGTGAGGAAAGATCCAAAACCACCCTCACAACACAAAATATGATAGAGAAAAAAAATATACAATAGCAAAGGATGAAGGACTAGCAATCGGTGCTAGTAGAGCAGCCAGTCGCCAGTCAGAACAAGAGTGGCAACGTCGAGAAGCAGGGATACTAGGATTTTGGCTTGAGAGATACGAGGCTTATTTTTATTGTTAACTTTTTATGTTATGTTGATATATAATAAGCTTTTGAATTTTTTATAATAATTTTTGTTTGAGAGATATGAGGCTTATTTTTATTGTTAACTTTTCTGTTATTTTTATTGTTAACTTCTTCTTGAATCTTGAGGTAGCTAAGGGTGGGTTAGTTATCTTGTAACGGTTAGTAACTGGTTCGGGTAGCTTAGGTTCGTTAGATTCAGCTCTTATATAATCACTATAATCACTCAAGGCTCAATTAGAGTTTGTACGAGTGAGAAGAGTACAGGTCTACTTCCTTTGTATTGTTCTGTAACTTGGCATCAAATCGGAGCTAGTGGATTATTTCGGGAAGCGGTCCCGGCGTGAGTAGGTTGCCGTCATTTTAGACGGTGGAGGCTGAACACGTTAAATATCTTGTGTCATCTTAATTTCTGCTCAATTCATTCATAGTTTCTTCTTTGATTGAACTGATAATTGTTCTTGTAAGTTCTTGTTTGCAATTGTTGAATCAGGGATAAGTTAGGCTTATTTCACAACAATTGGTATCAGAGCCCAAGGTTGTCAAGAATCGATCGCAGACAAGTTTCATTCAAGAAAATGTCGTCGGCAAAAGTTGAAATAGAAAAGTTCAATGGAACTGGAGATTATGGATTGTGGAAAGAAAAGATGGTGGTGTACATGGAGATATTAGGTCTCTCCAAGGCTCTGAAAGAAGATACAGAGATAGCAAAGGACAGTGAAAATGAAGATCCAGAAGAATCGAAGAAGAAGGTTGTAGATGAAGCTCTTCTTGAAATCAAGAAGAAAGCAAGAAGTACAATCATTCTTAGTGTGTCTGACCAAGTCTTGAGAAAGATTATCAAGCAAGACATGTTCAATACTCTAGATAAACTCTACATGTCATCTACACTCACCACTAAGTTACATTTGAAAGAGAAGCTTCATGGATTCAAGATCCATGAAGGAGCATCAATTGACAAGAGTGTTGATGAGTTTCTTAAGATCATAGCAGATCTTGAGAATGTTGGCTGTGAGATTGGTGAAGAAGACCAGGCCTTTATGCTGTTGATGAAGCTTCCGCATGTGTTTGATGGAATGAGAGATAGTTTAAGATACAGCAAGACCAAGTTGACCATTGAAGACGTTTTATCATCAATACAAACAAAGAAAATGGAGACTGGTTCTGAAGATCTCAGAAGAAGGTTGGTGAGGCCTTATTCATCAAGGATAAAACAGCATCAAAGGGAAAGCAAAAGATGAAATATCAATCTCAAGAGAAGAACCAGAAGCAAAAGGCAAAACCAAAAACTAAGAGGTCATGCTGGAAATATGGAGAAGTAGGACATTTCAAAATGCAGTGTCCTAACAATGGTAACAATTCCAAGAAAGAAAACAACCAACATGGAGAATCTACATTGGTAAATGAAAGAGATATTCATGTGGATGTGTTGCGTGTTGATGAGGTACTAAATGTATATGACTCTGAAATGGAATCAAATTGGATAATTGACTCTGGCTGCACCTATCACATGACCTGGAAAAAGGAGTGGTTTACTAAACTAGATGAGTCATTGAGAGGTGGAGTCAGAATGGCTAATGACACCGTATCTGAAGTCAAAGGAATTGGTACTGTAAGATTCACAAACCTGGATGGTTCCGAAGTAGTATTGACAAAAGTGAGATATATACTTGGAGTTAAAAGGAAATTAATTTCTCCTGGTACATTGGAAGCACAAGGGTGTTCACATAGTTCAGAAAATGGTATAATGAAGATAGTGAGGAATGGAAGAACCATTATGCAAGGACAAAGAAAGGGGTCACTATATATTCTGATACGTAAAGGACAACAGGAGTGTGTAGCTCAAGTTAACAAGGTGACAGAAGATGACACACACCTTTGGCATAGCAAATTGGGTCACATGAGTCAAAAAGGAATGTGAATACTTATGAAGAAAAGTTTAATAGACCTGAAAGGTGTCAAGAAGTTAGACTATTGTGAAGACTGCATATTTGGGAAAGCTCACTAGATGAAATTCACTCTTGGTTTACATAACTCCAAATATCCTTTAGACTACATTTATATTGATATATGGGGTTCCTCTTTTGTTACGAAATCACTAGGAAATTGTCAGTATTTTCTAACTATGATTGATGACTCTAGCAGGAAAGTTTACATACAGTTCCTGAAAAGCAAAGATGAGGCTTTTTGTCAAGTTCAATGATTGGTAAATTATGATTGAAAATCAAACAGGGATAAAGATTAAAAAGTTAAGATCTGATAATGGTCTGGAATTTTGTAACCAATTGTTTGACAATATGTGCAGGGAACATGGCATTGTGAGACACAAGACTGTTGCATATACTCCACAACAGAATGGTGTAGCTGAGAGGATGAATCGTACAATCATGGACAAATTAAGAAGCATGCTAAGTGAAACTGGATTGCCTAAATCTTTTTGGGCTGAAGTAGCTGACACTGCAACTCATCAACAAATCTCCTTCCACAGCAATTGATTGCAAAATACCTGATGAAGTATGATATAACACAAAGCCTGACTATTCTAATCTAAAAAGGTTTGGTTGTTTAGTATATGTAGATACTGATGATGGTAAGTTGGAGCCTAGAGCTAAGAAGGGAATATTTCTAGGTTATCCTAGTGGTGTTAAATGTTATAACGGTTAGTATCTTGTAGCTTAGGTTTTCAGCTCTTATATAATCACTATAATCACTCAAGGCTCAATTAGAGTTTGTACGAGTGAGAAGAGTATAAGTCTACTTCCTTTGTATTGTTCTGTAACTTGGCATCAAATCGGAGCTAGTGGATTATTCCGGGAAGCGATCCCGGCGTGAGTAGGCTACCGTCATTTTAGATGGTGGAAGCTGAACACGTTAAATGTCTTATATCATCTTAATTTCTGCTCAATTCATTCATAATCGGTTCTTTTTAGTTTCTTCTTTGATTGAACTGATAGTTGTTCTTGTAAGTTCTTGTTGCAGTTGTTGAATCAGGGATAAATTAGGTTTATTTCACAACACGTTACATACTAAGCTAAACTAGTCCTATTATTATTTATATGAAAATCAGTTGGCAAGTGAAATTACGGTGTAAAATATTTTTGGTTGCCACTAGAAGAGTAATTGTGAAGTGTGATGATGATGTTACATATATATGGCTCTAATTTTCGATTCCTTATCCACAAAACCATTTAATAACACACAAACCCATCAGTTACACAAAGCGAAGACGACGATGATGCTACCCACTCCAAAACTTTCGACCTCATCCTCAAAATTACTTCCGTCGCCTGCAGAGCCTCCACAGTACAGTCGGAGAATCGCCGATGGAGCTTCTCCGTCGTCGTTTGAACGGAACTGCAAATTATCTCGCCGCAATTTGAGTAATTCTTCGCTGCTTCTACTCCTCGGTACTCAAACTACTTTGACGCCATTCTTCGACCTCTCCTCCAAAGCCCAAGCAGATACAATCTCTCCAGAAACTGTTACTTCAACGAATTGCGGAATGCTGGTAACTAGATTTCAATTGTATGTCTCAATCTTCGATAATGATTAATTCGATTTTAGTCTAATTTCGAAATTCGAAATTCCTAAGGTTCCGACTACGAAAGCATTTCTCGACGTATCAATCGGCGGAGAACCAATCGGACGGATCATCATCGGTTTATACGGAGATGATGTGCCGGCGGGAACAGCTAGATTCAGCAGTGTCGTGAGCGGGAAAGCCGGAATCAGCTACCGGAGGAAGGAGTTCGTGAAAATAATGCCAGGTTATGTCCAGCACAGTGGGATCAGATCGTACGGTGCCGACGCCGAACGAGCGACTGCAGCTGCCGGAAGTCTCCAAAACCTAGTCGAAGAATGGGAGAGAGGTAAAAGAGGAGAGAGATGCAACGAGATGAAGACAGGAAGCGTTGGAATCGTGGTGAGAGATCCGTTAAAGCAGTCGCCGAAGACGAAGTTGGTGGCGAGGAACGGGAAGCTTGAGGTGGAGGAAGAAGTTATAGCGGTGGGGCCGAACGGAACGGAGTTTGTTATAACGGCGAGTGATTCGCCGGAGCTGGAAGAATCGGTGCTGGTGATTGGGAAGGTGCTTGAAGGAATGGGAGTGGTGGAGAAGATGAGACAAGTGAAGACAGTTAGAGATAATACTGATTCTCCTTATTTCAGGTAAACATAAAGAACTGAATAATTAGTGACCGTTGGATAATGAATTGTGATTTTAACGGTTGTGATTGTGTTTGGAACAGAGTGGCTAAAGTGATCGGCGATAAGAGAGCCGTGGTTGCAGAGAGAGGGTTTAATCGGCCTTATTCAAAAGTGTTGGTCACTAATTGTGGTCTCATGGAGTCATAGTTGCTATGACCTCATGCTTTGATTGCTTCTTTTTTTGTGTGTATTGTGTACGTTTTTTGACATCAATCAAGCAATATAGTATAGAAAATTTTCACAAGACTTCAATTATTGTAATGACATTGTGAGGATTGGATGAATGAGATTTGCCAGAGGAGCTTCTAGACGGTCTGATCACCATCTTTAGGCGTTTCTTGGCCGGCACAATCAGCAACTTTAGCTCCAGCCTCTACTTCTCCGGCCAAACACTTTCTCCAAATCCGTCTTAGCCGTCTCAAAACCCCACCACCACCTTTTATCATCTCCAATGGATTTTCCTGAGCCACTAAAAATTTCTGGCGGCGTCTTGCGTATATCCAGCCTAAGAAGCAAGAGAGGACTGTAAAAACGACAAGAACAGATATGATAGCAAAGAAGGGTCCAATTGAGTTGTGGGAGAAATCATTTGAACCGTTTGGTGGTGCAGTTAGATTTGCATTGGTTGCCATAGGTTCGATCTCATTGCCTACTGATGGTAGTTGCGGTTGCGGATGTTGTTGGTGGTTAGGGTATAACGAAATGCTGCTACTAGGACTTGTCATTGCCATTGATTCTTTAGGTAACATATACGGATGAAGATGTATATGTATTTATATACCTTAACAAAGAAAAATGTTATATATGTTAGGCATGTGCACATGAACATTGGTCTCTTGAAGAGATTTTAGCCGACAAATCTTTGGTGAAGGACATGGAAAGGTGAATAAAGTGGAGAAATCCTCATCAGCTTCTTCAAAAGCTCTCTTAGAGGTGAAGGAAACGTTGACTTCTACTCCTACGTAAAGTCTCCTCTAAATTGGCCAGCCAATTTTTTCCTGCTTTTCTTTCTTAATAGTTAAGGAAATGACTTTAGCCTAGCAGTTAAATGTCAAATAGTTAAAAGTTTATTTCTGCATTTTTTTGTCACAGTTTACTTCTGCATTTATTTAACCAAAATCTGACTTCATGTAGTTACGGAATTTTGCATTAAGGAAATTGAATATGAATCGAATTTTCTCAATCCTATTGTGATAAATAAAAAATTGTGAATGTAATGCTCATGTTTATGTAATTCACTAGTGTTTAGGATGCCCAACAAATTCATAGTGTAAAAAGAGATCAAGGTGTATAATCTATAGTAGTTTACACAAGAGATCATGTTTTTTTTTCTAAGAAACTTTAGTTTGAGATAAAGTTCTCTCTTGTTAAATTAGGAAGCATGCATCTAAAAAGACCAAAAACAGAAACATAAAACTTAATAAAGTCAAATCAGGATAAAGTTCAATATAGCCCAAAACAAACAACTAAAGACCACTAACAAAAATCAAGTGCCCTAATAGCGGTTACATCTTCTATCTTGTTACTAAACTAGAGATCAAATACGATCATTAGTTATGCGGGTTTAATTCTCCCTTTAATAGGATTTAAGTTATTGGATTGTTAAAATGACAAAAAAAAAAAACAACTAAAGACACTTGGTGATAAAGTCCAACCACAAAGCAATATAACAAACAACAAAACATGTTATTCTTCATTGTGTTCATACTCCTCCTCACATTCTTCTCATTTTCTTGCATGGCCTCTTCTGGTTCTCTTCAGAACGTGACCTACTTCTCCTTATATTTAAATCACCTACTTCAAGCTCTTCATTGTCTTCAATATCATCTTCCATATCTACATCACTGTTTCCATCTTCTTGACAATTTTCAGTTCCATTTTCTATATCCCTATCTCCATTTTCTTCACTTTCATTGTTAGAATCTCTTGTGTTGTCAACTTCATTTTCTGTATCTACATTACCACTGTCTACAAATTCTCCACTACTATCAGTTCCATTGTCCATGTACTCATCTCCATATTCTTCATTTCTATTGTCAGAATATGTGGTGTTCTTAACCTCATCTTTTGTATCTACATCATCATTGTCTACACATTCTCCACTACTATCAGTTCCATTGTCTGTGTCCCCATCTCCATATTCTTCACTTACATTGTCAGAAGTGTTCTCAATTTCATCTTCGGTATCTACATCATCACTGTCCATACATTCTCCACTACTGTCAGATCCATAGTCCATAAATGTCATTCTGTATAAAGAACTTATCCAACCATCCAAAGGTCGAATAATTAATGAAGGATGACACATAATGTCATGTTCACAAGGACAAGACTCCAAAAGTTTGATACCACATTGTTCAATCATAGCTGGATAGCATCTAAAATTAAACACCACCTTGTTGTCATAGAACATGTCTTCCTTTAGTTCATAATATGAGTTGAATATAATCAAATGGTCCATTAAAGGATCATGATCTGAATGGATTCTTGGCCATTCAAATAAAAAGCCTTCCTTGCCTCTAATGGAACACCATATTTGGATAATTTCACAACCAACCTTGTTAAGTTCATCACATGGAAGTACAATACAAGCCTTGAACCTTAAGTATCCATAATAATGCATTGGATCAAAATGGATGGTTAGAGAACTTCCTTTAACTTGGTGGTTGAAGTAGCTAGGTACTTGACTACCAGGTAGTATTGCATACCCACACGCCCATTGCTCGATGATTAGCTTACGCGCTTCTTGATCTAGTTTAAAGCAGTTAAGGAAGCTAAGTACAAGCTTTGGAGTGTGAGAAGATGAAGATGAAGATGAAGGTGAAGGTGAAAGTGAAGATGAAGATGAAGAAGAGTGAGATATTCTCTTAAGAGACACACAATTATTTGCTGTTAGTTCCTCTAGTGAATCCGGAAGCTCTGGAAGATACTTGAGTTTAGTACAATCATCAAAGTGAAATGCACTTAGCTCAGAGAGATGCTTGAAGGAAACTGGTATCCTCTTAAAATCATTTCCTTTCATAAACAGCTTTAATGGGAAAGTGTATGTTACCTCAGGAGTGTAACTTGGCATACTCTTTAAACCAATGTCCTCTAAGTGCAAATAAAGCCTCTCTTTGAAGCAAAAGCCTTGGAACATTTCTGCAGGAAACTCTATAACATTACAACAACCTTTAAAGTTAAGACTATAGAGACACTTTAACTTGCAAATTCTTCTTGAAATGTCTTGTAACTTCTTGCAGTGTTTCATTGATAATATCTTGAGTCCATATATATTCTCAATGCAATTAGGAATCTTTGTTACTCCTGAATAGTCCAAATACAACTTTGATATTGTAACTGGAACATGAGGAAATGAAGTAACTTTCTCACAATACTTCAAGTTTAACTCTTCCAAAAAAGACCATTGTTGAACTGATTTTGGCACTTGTCTTATTGATGAAAAAGATAAATCCAAAGATTTAAATCTAGTAGAGAACTCTGGAAAATCTCTTAAAGCTTTGCAATCTCCAATGTCTAAGGAAGTTAAAGATTCCAAAGTGACATTTGTTGGAAGAGATTTTAGATTTCTGCAATTAGAAAGGCTTAAGCTAATCAGTTTTTTAAGTTTTCCAATAGAGAAAGGAATTGTAACTAGGCTTTGGCAAGAGTTTAAGCGCAAATTCTCCAAGTTAGTTGCTTTAGAAAGATTGGGAACTTCCTTTAGATGTATGCTAAGCAAAAACATCTTCTTGAGACATCCAAGAATCTGAAAACCAATCCACAACATATTAAATGGTGTTAGTTTATGGGGATTCTCAGAAATACCACAAAAATTTAGATATATTCTAAAAATATCATACACTCTCAAAAGTTCCAAAAATACCACCATTTTTTACCAAAAATACCACAAAAATGTTTTTCTTCCAAAAATACCATAAATTTGAAATAGCTTTAAAATTTATAATTTAAATCCTAAAACCCAAAACCAAACCTTACACCCTTTAAAACTAAACATAAACTCTATTTAGTGAACCAAAATTCAAAATTTCAAATTCTAAACCTTTAAAATTCACTTTTTATGTTTGTGATATTTTTGGAATATTTGGAAGTGTGTGGTATTTTTGAAACTTTCGGAGTGTGTGGTATTTTTGGAATTTGAACTTCTTTTGATGATATTTCAAGAAATTCATCTATTATATATATACTAGATTAGGTCCCGCGTGATACGCATGTATAAGTAAATTATTTAGATTTAAATATGATGTTATTATATATTTTAATCGGTGTTAAAATTAAAATTTAATTATTATTAGTTATTTTGATCTCTAGTTTCTTTTTATATCATTAAAACTAATATCAACATATGTTGCGGTTATTAGGTTTAAAGAAACATAAAAATGTACATATATTGTTTGCTCCTCAAATTTATATTATTAATCTTTTATATGTTATATATTTTAGTTATTTTAATCTTATAGTTTATGTTAATTCATGAAATCAATATTTTCCTTTTGTTATTATGCAGTTTCTATTTAATAGAGCCATAAATATTTCCTTTTTGTTATTATTATTATTATTTTTAAAATAATAAAAATAAACTAACAATAAGAAAGTTTCCATTATTTTAAAATATTATATTGACACATGTCATAATCTTAATTAATAGTGACACATGTCACAATCTCATAAATTATAATTTTGCTTATGCGTCGTATCCACGTTAAACGCGTTCTGGTTTATATAATAAGATATATATATATATATATATATTCTTTTAAAAATATAAGATAATATGGCTGACCAAATACTTTTAATCAAAGAACCAACCAAACTAGGTAATACAAAATCGAACTAAAATTCGCGTAAACATCCAGTGGATCTCTAATTAAGATATTCGAAGAATAGGTATCAAACTATTACCAAACCAAGAACTGGATGCTCGAAATGTTCAAAAAAAAAATTATATATAGAATAAATCTGAAATAACCAAAATATCTAAAATTACAATTATAAGCTTGAAAGATAATTATTATACATCAAAATAAATAAAATATTTCAAAATACATATATATATATATATATATATATGAAAATTTTTAGTTAAAATTTAATGAAAATTCTTTTAGAAATTATCAAACTTTTATTTTTTCGTATCTTTTGGATAAAAATTAACCTAATTAATTAAAACCAATTTTTTCTAGGTCATTATTTATTTATGTTAAAAATTACTCGGAATTAGACTTTTCGAAACCGAAAGAGAAGCAAACTGAATAAAAAAAATCGAAAATATTCAAATTACCCGGAACCAAAAAAAAAAAAAAACCCGAACCAAATCAAATATCCAAACATCCAAACCTAGTAGCTAAAAATTCTTGAAAGAAAAAGGTATAGAACTTACAGGGGCTCCTTCCCATAGCTTCTCCAATTTGCTATCTACCATTCTGATTTCCGTGAGAAATCGAGATGTTGAGAAAAGCATCTGAATGTGATGATATCTATAAGAACTTATAGTATTATCACCAAGAACGTTATAGTTTTTCTTAGCATCCATTAGGAGTCGACGTTTCCTAGGCATAATGATACATTTGTCTCTTGATTGTGTAGAGTTCAACTCAATGGAAACATTTGAGGCAATTTTCAAAATCATATCTGCTTCATTATACCTATACAATAGACCTCAAGATATTTATATATATAAACAAGTATCATATATACACATATCTTTAGACAAGCCACACACCTAAACATAACATTATAATATGAAGTTATGAACTTAGAAAATATCATATGAAGGAAAAGACAAGATTTCACTAACTATGAATCACTCTAGTGGTTAACCTCTAAATTACCAAATACTAGAGATAATATCTTATATCATACACATAATGGGATAAATGCCAGTATATAAGGAATATAAGTCGATATTGTCAATTGATCCGGAGTTGATAACCAATAATCTAAACATAGTATCAGAGTCCAATCTGATCCACGATTATATCCAAAATTGGTCTCATTAGCTCAATGCAACAAGAGATTAATAGCTAAATAGTGATTATTTTTCGAGGAGACATATTAGAAAAAGACATTCTATATCAAAAAACATAAAGAACATATCAAAGATATATGTCACATCTAAAACACAAAGAGACAAAGCACATTAATGAATGTTTCATTGGAATAAAGAAGACAGACCAGTTTTTCGAATGCACTCCAAGAATATTAGCAACATCAATCAAAGCTTGCTTCCACCTCTGCTTCACATCTTCTGTTTCTCCAATACAACTTCTCTTAAAGGCTTCTCCGAAATCTCCAGTCTGCTTTTTGACATCACACGGATCCACATTGTAGAAAACTGTCATCACTATCTGTTCTTGAGTAGATTTGCATTCTATGATCTCCAAGAGTTCATTTAAACACCAGCTCGAAGAAACGTAGTTTTTCGAGAGGACGACGATTAAAATCCTTGATTCTTTAATCGCTCGCATGAGTTCAGAATTTTTGATACCATTATCCAAGAATGTACGGATTCCTTTTCTTTGAAACTCGTACATCATGTGGCTGAGAAAGGTTTCCGAAATGTCTTCGCGGCTGAAACTTGGGAAAACGTCATAACTCCATAGTCGAGAAGCCATTGAGAGATTTTCTAGTTTGATGTTTGGCAAAAAATCTATATCATAAAACATATAAAACTCTTTTTTGCTTTATATTATTGTAAAGTCAACCATTTTATCTCCATTGACTCATAGAAATTTCATAAAACCCTCCTATCTGAGACTAGATCAAGTCTCATCTTGTAAAGTATCTTTACATCGTGAAGGCAAATCATTAAAGACTAGATCTTTCTCAACCAAATGGGGAAAAGGATGGAGAAATTGACAATTTTTACGTTTGATTTTAGCGTTTGTCATATTGTGAGGATCAACCGCTAAATGTTTGTGTAAATGTAATGCCTTAACCTTTATTGATAAATATGAGTACAACATATTTTTTTTTGTCGGAATATGAGTATAACATATATATTACAGACATTGAACGAATATGGAAGTAAAATATATAATATAAATAATATGTCATTGATTCTAATATAACTAAGTGTACTCTTAACACGCTTTTAGGGTATGAGTTCTTCACCCCAGGCCTAATGGGCCGAGCCCACCGCATAAGCCCATACTAAAAGGCTTACCCTGAAGATCGACGAGGTGAGTGAAGCCGCAGAAGGAACAGTGCGCCTAGTCCCCCTAAAACCTGGCGAACAGTGACTTATTGACCGATTCGTCGGAGAAACAGGACACCTAACCAACTGCTTCGCATAGCCGAATGATGACGAAGGAAGCATTATAAATAGAAAGAGAGCTCCCATGAAGAAGGGGTTGGCATTTCTAGAGAGAGGAAACCTTTGAGAGAATTAGAGAGATAAATCGACGACCTGAATTTCTTTGTAATCGTTTGAGTGCGTCGAACTTGACGACGCACCTAGTTTCTTCTATACGTGTAATCTTCCTTATCAAATACGAACTTAAATTAAGGGGAGACCGACGAACCTAGATTCAACAATTGGCGACTCCACTCGGGAACATTTGATAAGGAGCGAACATTCGACTTAACGACGCACCACAAGTATGGCGAACGCAGCTGACACGGACAACTACGTTCATATCAAAGATGTGACCCACCTCGAAGGTCAAAACACCGGGATCGACGACCATCAAAGACCAACCGGACCACTGAACATGATCCAGGGAGTACCCACGCAAGAGGAAACTAAACGAACGCTACTGCGTCAACTGGAAAAGCAAGAGAGAGAATCATGACAGCTAAGGAGCAAATTTGAAGCAGTAGTAGCAACAAGCCTATGAAGGGCCGAACTGGAAGTCCTAAACAAAAATCTCTTTTGCTCAACCGACGCCCCGACACCAACCCCTGACATCCAACAAAGTCGTGAATCCGATCGCCGCGAAGATATGCCGCCACCCCAAAATTTCACTAGTCAAAACGAAGAAATAAGGGCGTTGAAAGCCCAGCTCCGGGAAATGAGCTCACTTGTCCATAGAGCCACAACTTCGGCTCCGGAAATCGACCGAGTCGTCGAATAGACCTAGCGTACTCCATTCACTATAAGAATAACAAAAACTAAAATCAAGCACACCACAAAAATTAAGTTCCCGACATTTGAGGGGAACGCCGATCCTACTCACTATATGACCGCCTTTATGATCGCAATGGGGCGCACCCAATTCACCAATGAAGAGAGGGATGTCGGACTCTGCCAACTATTCATGGAAAAATTAGGAGGGGCAGCGCTCTCGTGGTTCTCCCACCTAGAAGCCAGGTCCATCGATAACTTCCAATAGTTTTCTACAGCCTTCGTTAAACATTACTCCATGTTCATGGAAAAGAAGGCGTCAACCGCCAACCTATGGTCGTTAAGCCAAGGACACCGAGAGTCCCTCAGGGTATTCATAGAACGATACAAAGAAGTGGTCTTGAGAGTAGCCATCTCCGATGAAGCCGCCATCGCCGCACTCAGGAATGCATTACGGTACGAGTAGAGATTTCATGAAGAGCTTCTTTTAAACTAGCCAAAAACTCTGGAAGACGCCCTGCATAGAGCCAACCGTTTTATTGAAATGGAAGAAAAAAAGATGCAATGGCGCATAGACACACCAAAGCCCATAACGGGAAAGAGAAGGAAGAGCAACTCAAACCTCGGTATTTCTACGAGGGTAAGGCCAAACACAAGAAAGGGAAACAGCACACCAACTACCTCGTCGAAGAACACAAAACACAAGCAAGTCAGAGAAGAGATGACGATAGCAATGCTTACTGCGAATTTCACAACCGGCAAGGTCATAGCACGGCCGACTGCTCCACCTGTAGGACATATTTCTTAAGAAGTACCAGGAAAGCCGGGGGCGAGATGGGAAAAGGCGGCCAAACCAATACCCCCCCCCCCCCCCCCACACCCACACACACCCACCNAGAACCACTACACAAGAGGAAGAAAAGAAAGATATGTCGTCGACAAAAACATGACCCCCCATACAGAGAAGATAACAACGAAAGAGACGAAGGTGTCCCCAACACCCGTCGGAGAATCAATGTTATCATGGGTGGAATCCAACGATATAGAGATTTCATGCGGTCGGCTACCAAACCTGAACACCTAGTCCTTAACACAAGAGGGATGTCAACGAGTAGGCATCTAAGATATGAGCCAATTCAGTTCACCAGAAACGACCTAATTGGGATAAAAAGCAAGAAAAAGGAATCCATCCTCGTAGAACTCGTCATCAAAGATTGCGAAGTAACCAGAATTCTCATTGACACAGGGAGTTCGGTGGATATAATCTTCAAAAGCACCCTCCAGAAAATGGAGATCGGTGAGGAAACTATCAAAAGAACCACGCAGATACTCACCAACTTCGGCGGGGATTCAGTCGAGACCATCAGAATAATCAAGCTTCCAGTTCGGGTCGGCAGAAGCACCACAACCACCAAGTTCCAAATGGTCGACGAACATCCGATCTTCAACGCCATCCTGGGAACCCCTTAGCCCTCAGAAACCAAATCCGCAATATCCATCTTCCATCAATGCGTCAAGATCCTGACGAAAGGAGTGACTATCACCCTCATAAGCAACCATAGAGCAGCGAGAACGTGTTTTATCGCCGAGCATAAAGCCCACAAGGGTGCCGAATTATAGCAGCTACAACTAGGACGCACCGAACGACCGCCCCGACTACGAAGCTATTGACCAGCACAACATAGACGTCGAAAATCCTGAAAGATGCGTCGGAGTCGGTGATAGGTTTAGGTTTTAATTCCTAAAAATACACTGCAGAGAACAGATCTTTGTAGTATAGTAAATGGTCGAATTCACAGAGACCAGATAGTAGGACTCTCAGTCAAAAATCGATTGTAGCTAAGACAAGATAAAGAGAGAATATTTTTAAAACGATTTAAAAGTAAAGCGAATGGTTAAAAAGCAAATGTAAATCAATAGAATAAAACGCTAGGCGATAGAGAAATTCCACAGGTATTCAGGTCTGAAGTTCATGTTGATAAATAGGATTAACAAATTAGAATAGTTCTCAACTCAAAAGAGGACAATAGACTAATCTCCTCCCGAAGTATTAGATCCCTATGATAGAATTGCTAAGAAATAAAGACTAACCTTCTCCTGAAATCTTAGATCTCTAAAACAGATAATTAAATCATGAAATGACTACAAATTTTATATGTTCATAAGCATTATAAGACAATACTCCCGCAAGCAAAGATACTTATTCATCTAGACTAGATCAGATTAGATAAATCCCTTTGTATTTACAAACCTAAAATCATGAACTGGGTGATCAGGCTAATTCAAACAATAAATATAAATCTAGACTAAGAATCTAACAATTTAAATCCATAAAAATCAAACCCTAACCATCAAAACTTGTTTTCCTGGGGAATCCCTAAAACCTAACAAAGAGGCTACTCAGACATAGCCAAGAGATCAACAATCATTGATCGAGAAAACATATTCAAAACCAGAACTGAATTAAAGTAAAAAGAAAGAGTTTAGAATTCTTCTCCAAAATACATGTATCAGATTCGTCTCTCCTAGAAAATAAAATTGTGTACTAGTTTTTAGTGCTTTGTGCTCAAATTGGTGTTATTGGTGTTATCAAAATAAACCTAAAATTCTGACTTATATAGAAGTAAAAAAAAGAGAATAAAACCTCAACCTAAAAACTTATGATAAGTCTTGAGGACGGAAACGTCTTTTTGGCAAACTTCATTAATCCTTGAGCATTCGGATCGATCGATCCAAACTTACGGAGATTCAAAAGTCTTCAGGTTCGATCGATCCATCTGTAGATAGATCGATCTCTTCAATCACGTGCTGCACATGCTTCTTCTGCGAGACAGCTTGACCAGTCTTCAGTAAAATCGTCATAACTTCTGATTGCCTCAATGGATTGACCTCAAATCACTTTCATATGAAAGCTAACTCACGTGGCCAGATTGAGTTAAAATCTCAGTACATTCCATTCATAAAATCTCTCCAAATGTCGATCAACTTCCGGATCTTCTGCTGAACTCTGCTTCTACATTCATCAAATTGTATCCACTTTGTGCATAAAACCACATTTTTGCTCCAGAATGTCTAAAATACCTGGAATCATGAAAATATACAAAAAACACATAAAAAATACTCGAATAACGACAAGTAGCAAGTATAAATACTCACTAAAAGGCATCAAAATCGAGTGATATCAATTTCCCCAGACTTAGATCTTTGCTTGTCCTCAAGTGAAGCAAGACCCAATCTAGAGAAAAGGTTTTGAAACCACACAAGAACTCTCAAAATCTCAGCAACCTTAAGCATAGACTTCAAAATTTAAAAGACACCGAACCTAATCAACCATTACGAAAGAACTGTTCACCACCACATAACTGAAAGTCTGTTTCCTACTGTAAATCCAACATCAATCAAACTATCAAATCAACTCAACCAGCTCATTAAGTCCAATTTGATTAGAATAGATGCATTCTTACCTATATGTGGGGTTTTGATTCAATGTGCACAAGCACTTCTTCTATCAAAGTGCTCATACCAAACAGAGCATCCAACAACTTCTGGTCCTGACCCTTTGATAGGTCTAGAATTTAATCTAGTCTATTACTGCAGAGAACAGTTCAATGTAGCAAAGATAGGGTATCGAATCCACAAAGACCAAAAATAGTACACGATTCTGTTTCAATTCAAATCTGGCTAAAGCAAAAATAATAAGATTGATGGTTATCAAAACAGTAAATTAAAACGGTTTAAAACTTATAAAATAAAAGCGTCAGGCATCAGGGAAACTACAGGTAATTAGGATTTAAAGTCAATTTATCATGCATGGATTTTCTTTGAAAATAGTTCTCAACATGAAAGACATAGATGGTTTAATCTCCTCTCGGAGTATTAAACCCTATGCTCAAATTATCAGAGACAAACTCTCGCCGTCTTTTAAATAACAGAACATGCATTAAAGATCAGATTCAATTGTTCACAAGCAATCAAGACAATACTCTCGCAAGCAAGACCACTTATTCATCTAGACTAGATCCAACTTCTAAACCAAATCTCTTTGTGTTTATCTGTCTAATATCAAAGAACTAGTTAGCTACTCTAATTCATGCATTAATAATAATTCTAGACTAAGAACCTAA